>PVIC010001334.1:0-93674 GCA_004025085.1 Thryonomys swinderianus | reverse complement strand
TCACTATGTAGCCCAGGCAAGCCTCGAACTCAGCAATCCTCCTGTCTCTGCCTCCAGAGTGCTGGGATGACAGGTGTGAGCCACCACGCCCGGCACTGTGGTATGTGGTATTGATGGCTGGTGGGTGTGAGTCTCCACACCCAGCATCGTATGTGATTACCGGGGATCAAATTCAGGACCTTGCGCTTGCGAGGCAGGCGCCGGAACCACTGAGCTAAATCTCTGGCCCATTTTCTACTATATTTGGCCATATGCATTAATTTCTTTCTATCCTTCTATGCTACAAAAGAACTCAAAAGTTGTATTTATCAATCCAGAAGGGTGTCGTCCAAACAAAACAAAGTCTGAGCTACCAGTAGAGTTCATACTTCCTGGTAATCACATTTTAAAAAGCCACAACAAAAAGAAACAGGTGAAATTAATTTCAGTCCTTTTTAAAAAATATTTTAAATGTGGTCTTAGCACGTATCTGGGAAAACCAGCCTATCCCAAGTAGAAAGTTTTCATCATGTAACCTACAACCTAATAATGATTTAAAGGGAAAAATCAAAGGAATCTGGTAGGAGATAAGGAAGTAGACTTGGAAATGAGGAAAGGCCTGGGGGTGGGGAGATTTGGGGGGAAAGAGGAGCTTAAGGGGAAGAAGGAGGGGTATGGATGGATAAGTGTATGCACGAACTCCCCAAGATGAATGTAACTGTTAGGGTTCGCAAATTCATAGTCATTAATAAAGAAGCATTTCAGGGCCAGAGGTTTAGCTCAGTGGTTCCAGCGCCTGCCTGGCAAACCCAAGGTCCTGAGTTCAATCCTGGTGACCACATACAATGCTGGGCGTGATGACTCACGCCCACCAGCCATCAATACCACACACCACAGTGCTGGGTGTGGTGGATCACGCCTGTCATCCCAGCACTCTGGGAGGCAGAGGCAGGAGGATTGCTGGGTTCGAGGCTTGCCTGGGCTACATAGTGAGCTCAGGGCCAGCCTGAACTACAAAGCGAGACCCTGTCTCAAACAAACAAAAAAAAGAAGCATTTCAACCAAAAAGTAAATCAGTGTTAACAAAACAGATGGAGTATTTCATTGTTTCGGCACTGTGTCTTCTGTGTGCTTTACACTCACAACAAACACATCGCAACTCCAGGCCACTCGTCTCGCACGTGGTACGGAGCCACACGGGCTGTGTGGCCACAGAATGGACAGGTGTGGGTGGAAGTTGGTGTCCGGGAGGCCGCTTTGGTCTCAGGATACAGGAGCTGTGTGGTGGTGGAACTTCTGGTCTCCCAAAAGCAGGGGTTCCGGGGCACCTCGCAGCCCTGTGCGTTCTTTGCTTCCGTTTTGTCGATTCTATTCTACAGCGGGAATTGGGCTCTGAGTACTGTCATCTGCTCCTGCTCAGGGGACCTGGTGAGGTTTCTGAGGAGACAGGGATTTGTGCCTGTGGAAGAAACTCAGGCTCTTTGGAGAATGGAAGATGAATCTCTGAGGTCAGAGTGGAGAGCAGCTCCTTGGCACCCATGCTTGTCTGCAGAGACCTTTAGAAGGAGCCCACTGGCAGCCCCGTTCACTGCAGACCCCTCTGCCCCTGGCTCCAGCCAGTCACTGCTCCGGGCATCTGCCGAGAGCACAGGCCGCCTCACGGTCCGAGCTCATCTGGCCCCGTTTAACCTCAGTGTGTGCCCTGGGACAGCCTGCAGGCAGCCTGCTGCTGGCCCCGCGACCTGGGCCCAGGATGCCTCTCTCCGAGCAGCTGGCCAATTTGTCATTAGACCTTTGGTCAGTTTGCACAGCGTTCCGTCGCTTTGGGACCAGTGCTGTGGAGGAAGGAGGAGGGACCACGTGTCTTCAAGGACACATTTTCTGTATTTTACTGTCCTCCCACACACTGATCTTTAAGATGTTTTTCTTAACAAAACCCCCCACCTGTTTAATTCTTTCTCTCTCTTTTTTTTTGTATTTTGGTTAAGCAAAGACTTGATTTGCAGCAAGAAATTTCACAGTAGAAATAATTTCAGCCAAATCAGTTTTTCATCATAAATGTAGACTGATCA
The DNA here is from genome assembly GCA_004025085.1 of Thryonomys swinderianus. Classification (NCBI taxonomy): domain Eukaryota; kingdom Metazoa; phylum Chordata; class Mammalia; order Rodentia; family Thryonomyidae; genus Thryonomys; species Thryonomys swinderianus. The sequence goes on along the minus strand of PVIC010001334.1, from coordinate 91,623 downwards.
CAGCTAATTGCCTGACTTTCCCCTGGAGGACTGATGATGGGCGCCTGCCTCGTCTGCCCTGGTGTTCGTCCCTCCAAGACTGCCAGGTGCCCCAGTGTGGCAGGCTCTGTGTTGGGCTCTGAGCACTCAGAACCGTGGCCCACTGTCTCGGGGGTAATGGTGGCTACAGCTGCCCATCAGGCATCTAACAGGATGTGGTGACAGTCCAGGGAAGGCTTATCGGGAAGGGTGAGGCTGGCCTGGGAGGGAGGTTGGGTGGAATTGCAAGGTAGAGAAGGCGAGAACTCAGGCCGGGAGAGGAGGCCTCCATGGCTGTCAGGTGGGCTGTCCTTTGGTGGCTCCTCCTTCCTGTTCCATGGCCAGCTTTGCAATTCGGTCCCTAAATAAAAACATGACTTGGGGTGGGGGGAGGGCTCCCAAAGCACCCGTGTAGAATCGGTTTTGGATGCAGACTGCCTCAGTAGGGGCCCAGAGAGCCCATTTCAGGACGAAGTTAGCAGCAAGGTATCTCACCCAAGACTGCTGTGGCATGGGGAGTGTGATGTGTGCCCTGGTGGTTCATGTGCTGGGAGCTTGGCCCTCACGTGCTGATGTGAGTGGCGGTGTGAGCCCCACACAGGTGGATGCTGCATGGAAGTGATTAGGTCATGGCAGATGTGCCCTCAGAGGGAGTGAGCATACTTCTCTTCTCAGGGAGTCCAGTGAGTCCATATTGGAGGGTTGTTATAATCGAGCTATAGCAGTCCAGAATTGCTGTCTGGCTGCCACTCTGTCTGTGTGATCTTTGTTTCTGGACAGGGTCCTGCCAGTGTGATGCTGTTCACAGAGAGGACTTCACCAGGGCCAAGTTGATGTCATGCCCCTGAACCTCAACAACTGTGGGCTAAACACCTTTCTTTCCTTTATAAAGTACCCAGCTTCAGGCATTTTGCTGTAGCCACAGAAAACAGATGAATATGAAAACCAACAGAAGTCCCACATGTGCCCCACCCCCTCAATGTGGAGGGAGCAAGTGGCCCGTCGCCCAGTACTTGTCATTAGATGTAGTAACATTGGACTGGGTCCGGAGGGAGCTTGCTTGGCCTGGGCAGAGGCAGAGAGAATGAGATGTGGGAGAGAACCGAGTAGGTCATGCCATTAAAAGAACAATGTCATCAGCTGTGGTGACACAGGCCTGCAAATCCCACTACTCTGGGAGCATAAGTCAGGGTAAATTTAAGCCCCAGTTTGGGCAATTTAGTGATTAGGAAGAGCCTGTGCAAAATTTAAAGAAAAAGGGGGTAGGGCAAAGCAGGACAAGAATGCACAAAAATCATGCACATTGATTTGTAAATAGAAAGGAATATTTTGGGCTAGCATGGAGGAATATTTAAAGTTGCAACTAAGTCAAAAAACCACATTTGACTTGGTGTTTCTGGTATGTGTGTCCCCGTGAGGGCTTTATGTTCATGGCATACCGCTGACTCTTGTTTGGGCCTTCCAGGTCACCCAGCACACAGCCCAGTCAATGGTGGGTTTCCTGTAAAATTGCTTTATGAAATAACAAATCAGTAAGAGTTTAAGGAAGGGGAGTCTGAACCATCAAATCTTCCACAGGGTAAGAAATTTCGGGTACTATAGAGAGATTTGACAGGTGCTATAGAATCTTCTATTTTTTTTTACTTTTTTGTTAATTGTGATAAAATACATCTATCATAAAAATTTCACCTTAAATCATTTTAAGCTCCACAGCATTGCTAATTATAAATACAATAAGTACATCAAACGCATGATCTTCATCGCTGTACATCTCAGCAGTGTTGAATACTCTTCGTGTTGTGCAGCCGATCTTGAGAGTTTTTCATCTCGCGTGGCTGGAACTCTGCGCCTGCTCACCCTCACCCCTGTCCTGAGCCACACATTCTACTTTCTGTCTCTGGATGCAGCTACCCCTCCTTGGGTAGGGGAATCCCATGGTGCTTAGCGCACTGTGACTGCTAACCCCAGGGCAGCGTCCTCACAGCGCATGTCGGAATCGCCTTGCTCTTGAAGCTGCGGTGACGTCTCGCTGCGTGCCTGTGCTGCGTGGCTTTTCTCCATTCCCCCATCAGCGGACATCTGGATCCCTACCGCCTCAGGGACACAGGGAAGGATGTTCCCTGTGGCCATAGTGGACAGGTCCCTCTTTGAGGTCCTGCTCTGAGTTCTCAGGAATCCATGCCCTGTACGGAATTGCTGAATCACAGGGCAATTCTACTGTAAAGTTTTTGAGGAAAGACCATATAATTTTTTATAGATGCCGCTCCATTCTCCACTCCTGCTTGTGGTACATGAAGGTTTCAGTTTCTTCGTATCCTCACCAGCCCTGTTTTTCGGAGCGCCCGTCCCTGTGGACAGGAGGGAGAGAATGCTGTTTGCAAGAGTCCTGTGTGTGGCTACCGAGCGCTCCTTGCCTTCGGTCTGCAGCCGCAGCCACGTAGGAAGCCGCTCTGCAGCAGGCCCTACCTGGAGGCTTCCTAGGCACAGCTTTGAAGCACTCTGGATCGATGCTCTTTTGTGCTTTTTTCAATTTTACTTTTTCCTCAGTTCGTGTTTGCAGGACTCAGTTTTATAGTTGCCACGTGGTGCCGGTGCCTGTGCGTGACACTTCTCGACCCTCCCTTCATTCGTCCCTTTCCTCCTCCTCCCTTCCTTGGTTTCTTGCTCCCCTTTCCGTGTGCAAAAGACCCCTCTCCTTGTTTCTGTCGTCTGCCTTTTATTTGCTCTTCGGCTGTGTCTCGGACTGCTCACACAGGAGGGACTGCGCATCAGGCTCGTGCTCTTTGGCTGATAAGGACTTGAACGGAACATCCGAAGCAACTTCCTCTGTCAGAACCGAGAAGAAAAACATGTAGAATTAAAAGAAAACTACAGATTGCCGTTCTGTAAACAAGGCTCACTGGCTTGAGGTGAGGTTCGTAAAGGGTGTGGCTGCTGAGGCCGAGCCCCTCAAGACAGCGGCCCTCTTAGGGGGCCTGTGCCGGGGAGCTGTCCAGCAGGAGAGAGGGCAGCCCAGGCTTTTTGTTTTCATTCTCGCTTTTTGCACATATCGTCCTATGACTCCTTGTTGACAGACAAGGTCAAGCAAAGTAGTGTGTGCATGTACGTGTGTGCGGGTGTGTTGGGGCCGGGAGTGTTCCTTGTCCAGGGAAAAAATGGCTCCATTTATGCCATCGCTCCCTGGTTTACTGCATGAAATAAAAGATTTATACACACACACACACACACACACACACACACACACACACACTCTCTCTCTCTCTCCAAAGACAGGCGGGTTTAAGAACATGGTTACTGTGACTTCACCCAGCAGATTTAAGTGTCAGCTGAGCAGCTGGTCTGAGGGCGGTTTGCAGTGAATTACGAGGCTCTGAAACTTTCTAAGTTCGTTGACGCCCTTGTGGCATGATATGAAGACGTCGGGTTAGCCCGAGTGTTTGTTTTAATGAGGTACTGCAGTGCCGTGTGCTCAGATGAAAAACACATGATGTACCCCAGGCAAGAGAAAAGCAATAACTGGGGAGAGTTTTGAAGAAGACTAGTCATACCACAGGCGGCCATTATAACAGAAAAAATAACAAAAATTTTAATACAGTTGTCTGGCCAAATATATTAATTTAAACTGAATGCCTTTTAAAAAATATTATAGCTGTGAGGCACAGCGTTCCACTGGCAAGTATCTTCAAAACCTTCATTTTCAGAGGATTCCCAGGCAAGTATTGAAGCGGAGCCACCGCTGCCGGGATGTACATTTGGAAGAGCCGCTAAAACGTCTTTGATCATTTTATGAGAGGCTCCTTTGAGTTGGACACAAAGAAGCTAAAATAAAAGATGCATTTTTTATATGAGCGGCTGTCTTTGCGTTTCCGTGAGGGGAAGGCTGGCTGGCTCGTGGGCGGAAGCAGAGGCTCGTCTGGGGTTCTCGAGTCCGATGCTGGGCTGTCCGTCCCAAGGGTGTCCCCGGCTGCGGGCTGACTTGAGTTTGAATCCCTGGAACAGATCTCTGTGTATCTTGTTTGGAAATGTTTTTAGGGAAAAGGATTCTGTGACCTTCTTAGGTGTCCGCCCTGGTTTTAATAAGTCTTTACTTTGTGAATTCTTTAATTTGGAAAACTGAAATCTCAAAGTGCACTACTTTATTTTAATACAATGTGCATTTTGCTCATTTCTAGGTCCTGGGGACACAGAGCGGAAAAGGGCAGGGTGCTCCGGGTCCTTCAGGTTTTGACCCCACATCTCTGTAATCCACAGATAACTGACCGCAGCAGCATTGGGAGGCTTAATGGCTGCTTGGTGTAATTCACCATTTGGTTTCCTCTTTTCTTCCGTGTCTGCCTCCCTCGTAAGTCAGGAGAACATCCGTGATGTGACTGCCATGTCTGTGGAGATAACGAACGGGCAGGCATGAGGGGCTGGGACGGTCCGTGTGGTCAAAGCATCAGTGTCTTCAAAGATCGGGCGTGGAGCCGAAGTCGGAGACCCCTGCCCTCCCCTGTCCACCGTCTCTCTGGCTGTGAAGCGCTTCAGGGCAAGTGCTTGACTATGACGTCCCAGAGCTGTTTCCGGTGAAGGCCGACATAGGAGAGACAAGTTTATGTGGAAACCTCAGAAATTACTTTCCATCAAGAGTTGGAATGGACAGTGCCAGGCGTGGTGGCCCACGTCTGTCATCCCAGCACTTGGGAGGCAGAGGCAGGAGGATTGCTGAGTTCCAGGCTTGCCTGGGCTACATAGTGAGCTCAGGGCCAGCCTGAACTACAAAGCAAGACCCTGTCTCAAAAAAAAAAAAAAAAAAAAGAGTTGGAATGGAAGCCCATAAATGTATTTCTCCCTAACTATACTGCTCGGTTCTAATTGTGGTCTTGTGTGTGTATGTGTGCATGCATGTGCACTAGTGTATATATACACACATAAATATAAATGTAAACATATATTTATATACACATATATAAATATATATACATACATATATACATACACACACATATATATACATATACATATATATATATACATATATATATCTCGGTTTTTTTCTTTGAGACAGAGTCTCACTTTGTAGTTCAGGCTGGCCCTGAGCTCGCTATGTAGCCCAGGCAAGCCTCGAACTCAGCAATCCTCCTGCCTCTGCCTCCCGAGTGCTGGGATGACAGATGTGAGCCACGAAGCCCGGCACTGGTGTGTGGTACTGATTGCTGGTGGGCTGAGTCACCACCACTCACGGTATTTTTGTATGTGGTCACTGGGGATCGAACCAGACCTTGCACTTGCTAGGCAGGCGCCGGAACCACTGAGCTAAATCTTCGGCCCTAAGTGTACGTATGTTTTTTCTTGCAGCTCGAACGAAGCCAGGAATTAGCATCCCTGATTCACGTCACTATTTATCTTGTCAAAAGCTTCAGGCGCACAGTCATCACCGGTTGTCAGTCCGTACCTGGTCTCATCCGTGGCCTTGGTGACTTCAGTTTATCTGGGGCCTGAGTTCTCTTTTGCTGCTTTTTTCGTTCTCACAGTTGTTTGAAAGCAACCCAGAAAGGACTGTGTGTTCTTGCACCAACCCAGCATGGCTTTAAGGAGGCAAGAGAAAAATCACATGACAAGTTTTCCTTCCTTCACAGTTTTTCCCCTTTTCTTTCTTTCTTGAAAGGCACTGGATGCTCTGTGCGGTTGTTTTAACGGAGAGACAGGTTTCGTGCCGGCTCCTCGGCCGGGCCCGTTGAGCGCGCCGCGCTGTGTCTGCACTTCTCTCCCGCAGCTCGCCAAGCGGCGGCTGTAATTGGAAACACACGTCTAGGCCGCTCCTGACTGCAGAGGGGCACGGATGTTTTCCCCATCTTTGTTCATTCTCAGTCTGTCTCTGTGCCATAATTTTTAAAATTGGATTCAAATTTACAGCTTTTAAAAGTAAACCACAAGAACATGTTTTTTAATCTCTTGAGATTTGTCTCTCTCTGTTCTACATAGAAAATAGGCATTTCCATAATAGATCCAAGCCAGATATCTAGAACAATTAAAAACTACATCTCTGGAGTTACTCAGCTTTTCTCTTTCTTTTAAAGCCTTTCACCCATAAAGATGAGCATCTTTTACCGAAGCAAAGCAGAGATTTTGCCTTTGGCTAGTCTGGTGGGGAGTGGCTGTGTACAGGACCTCTCTCGGAGTGTCAGGGATCAGCCAGCCTTTGTTTTAGGTGGTAATTTTAGCTTTCCGCTGGATTCGAGTCTTGGGAAGGAGGGGGGGTCCTGCAAAATCCATATGGTCACAAGCAAAGTGATGTCATCAGGCGGGGGCTTACCTAGGGAAGGCAAAGAATCCCTCTGCTTGTTTAATTCATGAGCTGTTTCTGATTATCCCCGTGGAGGGAGGGTCTCGCTTTGAATAATGACGCCTTGACATCCCTTCCACTGCTGGAGGAGTCTGACCCTGCTCACCAGATGTGTCAGGGCAGCTTCCAGCCTTCCGACAGCGGGGTCCTGCGCGCTACACGTGTCCGGCGCTCTGTTTGTCTTTGCCGGAGGGAGGCCAGACCGAGGCCCCTTCCCCTCCGCGCACCCCAATTAGGGAGCGCTCTGGCTCGAAGCGCTTGCTACTCACATCCATGCCCGTGAGCCCAGCGGTTGTTCTGGGGATGTGGAGGCCGCAGCGGGTCCCACAGGTCTCGGGAGCCGGAGAGCAAATGCCACGCGCGGTTTCTAAGAGGGAGCTGCACGCACAGGCACAGACTTACTACAAAGCCCTCCCTCGGGATGGGACTCTGAAGACCACGTTCTCTCGTGGAGCTTCACGTCTGCACCTTTCCACGCGGACTCTGCAGAGTGAAGAAGACTGTTGGTGTCAGATTGACCGCGTAGAGAGAGCTCGGCTCTTCGCCTCCGGTCTCGGACCGTCCCGCATCGGGACCGCAGGACCCGCAGCACCGCCATTGCTCTGAGAGCCTTCGCGGCACAGGCGGTGCACGGAGAGGAAGTTGGAGTTGCGGGAGCGGCCCGCGCCCCGGGGTGGGGCGTCCCCGCCCTGCGGCTCTGTCCTGCAGGAAGATCTTTCCTCAGAGCTCGCCCAGCGGTCTCACTCGGATGGACTCTGGAGCCGTGGGAGCAAGGACGAGGGGGAAGGCCCCTTTTTCTTGAGCTCTTCCGGGTATTTGAAAACGACACATAGCGCACGCGTCCTTCCCAGCAGAGTTCCACCAGTTCCCGCAGCTGTTTTCCCGTGGTTTTATTTTCTGCACTCTCTTGGCTATTTTCCATGGACGTATTCCCAACGCCACCATCACTGTGAAGATGCCGCCACTGCCCTCTGTGGCAGTGATTGAAGCAGAAGATTTTAGGCCTTTGGAGGCCTTTCTCCAGGCTACCTCTCTTGTGTGCAGGACAGCCCTGCTTCCTGCTCTGATTTTCCTTTCTTCTTTTCTCCAACGTGAGAAAAGTTCCTGTGGTGAGAGCACTTCATTACTTTTGTATATGTGTAGTTCCAAAAGGCTTATTTTCTCATTTAAGAAGTGGAAACAATTCGTAAAAGTAGCATAAAGTTTTTAAGAAAAAAATAAAAAGCCCTACACATGATTTGGAATTCCACCTTGTAGGAGTAACAATGGAAGAACACGGCACTCAAAGTAAAACCATGAGGGGAATTTTGAATCCCATCTGTGTTAAATGATATGTCTGTTTATTTTTCTGTTTAGAGAGAGTTATGAAAGGATTCGTACCATAATGTTGATGATGATTTGACAAGGAAACTGAGGGAAACCCAGCAGTCCTTTCGTGAGCCCCTGGGAGGTGGATCTGTGCGTAGACAAAGATGCAGTCTGTACCCACCAGGAAAGGCCTATCTCCAGTGCTCCACGGGTGCTCAGGAACCTGGGATAGAGGGCTGCCGTGCGAGAGCACGGTCGTAGCAGCACAGGGCTTCCAGGGCCACATGAGCAGGGAAAGGAGGCGCTCGTGGAGTTCAGAGTTGTCTACCACACCTGGAAGAGCACGTCCTTTACCTCTGTCTCCAGGCCGGTGGCTATGGTTATGTGGCAGCAGGGGCTGCAGTCTTCTGGGACCACAGGAAGTTACTTGGAAACTTATTCACTTAAAAAAAATACAAAACTAAATAAAAAAATATAAAACTAAGAAATTCACTAATATTTTAAGCATAGTACATTTCTTAATCACTTCGTACAAGCAGCTCATTTACTATACATATAGACAAGAAAAAAGCACTAGGAGCCAAGCACACCTGACATTCCAGCATTGGAGAGGCTGAAGCACAAGGCCTGCTGCAAGTTCAAGGCCAGCCTGGGCTAAATAATGAGACCTCTTCTCAAACAAATAAATAAAGATGACTAAAAGGCACTTAGTCTACTGATGATTTTAGTAGTAGATTTAGCTGAAGTTTAAACTGTGCTACAGGACCATGATTCATCTACAGTAGAGAGTAAGTCAGGCCCTCATAACCACAGGGTATGTTCTTTCTTCATTTATCCCCCCCCCTCTTGCTCACTCTCTCTCAGAGCCTTCACTCTGAGCTATATCCCCAGCCCACTTTTTATTTTGAGACAAGTCTCACTGAGTCACTAAGTTGCCTAAGCTGGGCTCCGACTTGGTATCTTCCTGCCTCAGCCTCCTGAAGCCCTGGGATTACGTACATGCTCCATACGGCCTGCCAGGGTATCCTGTGGGATGTAATAGGGCACCTGTTCTATGCCTCTCTTCTGCTTCCTGCTACTGTGCTGGAGATCCTCAGCGCCCTTGGCTGGTAAACCCCAGCCCTGACCTCTCCCATGGCGTTGCCCGTGTCTGCTGACCAACATCCCTTCAGATAGGACACCGAGGGTTGGGGCAGGCGCCCATCCTACTCCATCTGCAATAACCCTGTTTTCAAGGTCATCTGCGTGTTGGGAGGTTAGAACTTCAAAGTGTGAAGAGAAGACACAAATCAACTGATAATAGGATTTTTGTAGCAAACTTACAATGGCTGTTTTTTGGAATTTAGTATAAGTATCCTTTCTGGAAAGGTTTCGCTAACTCTAAGAGCTTCACTTAAGAGTACCATGATACTAGCATTAATTGCTGCTTCTCCTTTAATTTCAAAAAGCACCTGTATCTGCATTGTTTAAAATGTCCAGCAAAATGCTCAGGCTGGAACCGAAAGAGAACCGTGGTGGCCTTCTGCGTGACCTCCATTCAGACATGTCATAACTGTGTTTATAGATAGGCGTGTGTAAAGTTGCTCAGCCCAAAGAATTGGATCATTTTAAACTTTACCTTTTTTAACACTAAATATACTCTGGCTATAAATATAGAAGCATGAATGCACCCTTCTTCCCCATGGCTCCCGGCATGTGTGATGGGGCCGGGGGTGTCTGTCACTGGTTCTGCCAGCTGGCACGGGACCGCTGGGCTCCGGATCCCCGTCCTGTGTCCCCTGCCTGGGAGGCGATCTTGGGCCACTGCTTAGGCCTGTGAACGTGTCCTTTCTCCGAGCTCCGGGCAACAGAGGTCGTCGGGGCAGTGACCTCAGTGTCCCCTCCACTGACCGCTGCCCACGTGCTTGTGCTGTCTGACATGTTTCCATTTTAGCTGTAAAATTACCTTTCTGACCTTTTTTTTGTGGTTATAATCGCTACTCGTGCTGCCTTAGGCCGCTCCCCCAGAAGCTGCTCCGCGGCTCCCGGGACCTTGTCCTGGGCACCCAGGGCCTCGGGTCCAACTCCCTGAGTGCTGTACAGGGCCCGGCCGGGCGATCGAGGAGCCCTGGCGCACAGGGTGCCAGGGCCATGCTGCTTGCCCCGCGGGCCGGGAGAGCTCATTTCCCACTTTTGAAATATTTCCTAAAGAGACTTGGTTTCTGCCTCCGACAGTCTTTCCTTTTTTCATAGAAAGACCAAGCTCTTCCGGTCATTTTTAACACCAGAAATGCAAACCTAACCTCTCATGACTGCTCTGTCTTTTGGAGTTTTTAAATTACAGAAGTTTTCATTGTGATGGGTCCCTTTGCTTATTATATGAGGTGTGACAGAAGTATGGGGAACTTGAGTCTTTAAAAAATTTACAGTAAAGACTCCTTGCCGCGAATCTCCCTTAAGGCCCTTCCCTCCCCTCACACGCTCCCCCGTGGTCCCGGCCGCTTCCTGCAGCACCGCCGGAGTCCTCTTCCCGAGCGTCTTCATCTGCGCTGCCCTGGCTGCCTCCATGTCCTTGTTTGATTCAAAGCATTTCCCTTCCGTGGTCATTTTGACTTCAGGGAAGAGCCGGAAGTCACGTGGTGCCGGATCTGGTGACTAAGGAGGACGAGGGCACAGTATCATGTTTTTTTTTTTTTTTTTTTTTTTCTTTTTTGAGACAGGGTCTGGCTCTGTAGTTCAGGCTGGCCCTGAGCTCACTATGTAGCCCAGGCAAGCCTTGAACTCGGCAATTCTCCTGCCTCTGCCTCCTGAGTGCTGGGATTACAGGTTTAAACCACCAAGCCCAGCATTTGTGGTATGTGGTACTGATTGCCAGTGGGTGTGACTCACCATGCCCGGTATTGTTGTATGTGGTTATCGGGGATGAACCAGGGACTTTGCGCTTGCTAGGCAGGTGCTGGAATCACTGAGCTAAACCTCTGGCCCAATGTCGATCTGTTTTGACTACGCTGGGAGACTGGGAGGTCTGGAGCCCCACCGTCTCAGGCAGTCACACCTCGGGCTTTGTGGCTGCCTCGAAGAGTCCTCTCTGTGAGGCGGTGACTTTTCCTCCAGCAAGTCCTGATTGCATAACTTCCCAGTCCAGCAGCAGCTGACATGTTGCTGCCACTTTGCGCCATACTTGAATTTATTCCTTGTTTACAGAAACCCAAGCCAGAAGGACTCACAGTGTTGGCAGGCAGTGAAGGCAATCTCGGTCTGATCTCTGACACTGTAATTACCTGTGAGCTCCAGTCAATGGCACGTGCCACCTCCCTGAGGGAGGGAGGGGGCTTGGGGGGGGCTGTGCTGGCACAGGGAGACCCTGCCCGCTTGCTGAGGTCTCCGGCGCTCCAAAGAGAGCTTTGATGGGTAACTGGTTGGGCTGAAGGATGCCTTCCAAAATATGTCTTCTAGAGGTATGAGCTAACAAAATAAATGAAAGAAAATTGGATTAATTTTAATAATTCGGCTGCTTTGATTCCAAATCCTCCAACACCTACACAAACAAAGTGTCCACTAAAGTGCAGCCTTTGGATGTGAGAAGGCTCTGTCGAGCTGGTGAGGATGAGTATCCGGGCATGTGTCTCAGGCTGGACGGAGGCTCCAGCGAGCGCCGAGGCACCTGAGGGGCCCTTCGGGCCGCCACTGGGGGCTCACCGGGCTTCTCGGAGCTTTCCCAGTGAATTCCTTTCAAATTATGTTTTTGAAACCAGATCCAGATCCTTTTTGCTATTGATTGTTTTCAGATGAAACAACATTGAGACCCAGGGGCAAGGTGTGGGTGTGGGTATCCACGTGGCGAGAGGCTGGCGGGCAGGGCACTGGCAGAGGCAGGGAGGAGGGGTGGCGAGCAGACTGGTGGAGCAGCTCCGGGAAGCAGCTTTGTGGACCAGGAGCTTCCTGGCTGGAGGAATCTAAGTTCCCTCTGGGCTCTGTCTCTCACAGCTCCGGACTTGGGCCATGTAAGCCTCAGTTTTCCCGTCTGTGAAATGGGGAGCAAGGCGTCTCCATGAGATTGTGGTGGGAAGGACTAAGATGAGTTCCATTTGCAAAGCGTTCCTCGTGGCCACCAGCGCCACTTTCTGCATGGAACACGGGGAGGAGGGGGTCGCGTAGATGTCACCTTCCAGGGGACATTGGGAAGGAATGTCAGCGATGGCCACTGGTTGGGTATTTATTACGAACATGGACTTGAACTCCTGTAATCAATGGTGATGCTTCTTTCTGGACTCTACAGAAGCACATGCAGATAACATAACAGATCGGCTGTTTGCAGCAGAACACTGACTAATCACTCTTCAGATAGCTGCTGCTTGAGCGAGAGCTCCTTAGGAGACACCGGCAGCATGTGAGCACTGACTCCTGGGATTGCATATTCAGCATGGCCTCCTCTGCCACCTCCGTGGGTCTCTAAAGAGCTACGGAGGAGACTTCAAGGAGGGTGTTGGGACATGTACTCCCATGGCACTTAGGAAAGTGGTTTTGAGTGGAAAACTGGCCTCACCCACATACAAAGACTCCTTTGATAGATCGTGTTTCACAGCCAGAGTTGCTCCCATGTGAGAGAGAATTATTTTGGTCCATGTGGGCACAAGCAGAGTCGTCCCGTGGGACTCATCATTGTGTTTATCATGTAGCATTTGGGTACATTGTCAGGACTGCTCGAAGTCAACTGAAAACGCAACTGAACATAACAGCGGGGTGTCTGGAGTTGCCTTGAAAAATACTGAAATAAGAATTTAGTTCTCCCCTTGTCTAATCTGATACTGATTTATGAAACAGGACCTGTACAGAACTTTGATGAATATCTTAGAATTCTGAAGCAAGCTTTCGCACTGCGCCTCGAAGGTACACAGAGATCACTGCTTTAATAAAGTACAGTATTTCGATATGCTTGATTCTTTCTTTAAACTGATAATAAAACATAGAGTATGTTAACCTTGCGCTGGTGGAGAAGTTATGGCAAAATCCCTTGTGTTACTCTCACACAGCTCTAATTGATTGTAAAGTTCACACAATCATTTGTCATACTGAACTTAGACAATATGCTTCACGTATGGACTTTAAATTTATGGTGTGTTCTTCATGCAGTGCCAACATAATCCATCTTTTCAAATGTTAGTAAATCAAGACAAAAACCTTTTATTAGTAAATTTATGAATACAGTAAGGAAAAAAACCCAAAATGAATATTTTGTAAAGACTGTCACTTCAGAAATACATCCTTCCTCACATTTGAGAAGTATACATCTTATTTTACATCTTTTAATTTAATTTACTAGGTTTTCCCACAACTTACATATGAAACCCTTACAACTGTAGCACTTTTTTTTTTTTTTTTTTTTTTTTTTTTTGCTTTTTGGAGACAGGGTCTCGCTTTGTAGTTGAGGCTGGCTCTGAGCTCACTGTGGTGCCCAGGCAAGCCGCCGCGAACCCAGCAATCCTCCTGTCTCTACCTCCCGAGTGCTGGGATGACAGGCGTGAGCCACCACGCCCGGCATTGTGGTATGCGGTGTTGGTTGTTGGTGGGCGTGAGTCTCCACGCCCAGCATTATATGTGGTTACCGGGGATCGAACTCAGGTCCTTGCGCTCGCAAGGCAGGCGCCGGAACCACTGAGCTAACCCTTCGGCCCTGTAGCACTTTTTAAAAAGTTTTTTCTGGCACCTTGTTCATAAACAGGAAAGCATTCTGAAAAATTACTGACGCCACTCTTGAGATTCAAATTTAAATCATTGTTTTATAATAAAAGCTTCTCCTTGTTTTTTCTCTGCACTATTTTTACTGGCTGTACACATCAGTGCGTTGGCTCCTGCAGGTGTGTAGACGCACACAGCGAACTTCGGCCACTCCCACCCACCCGTCCCCAGCCTCACTCAGGTCTCCCATTCTAGGAGTGGCTTCAGTGTCCGGGTGGATTTTGCTCATATCTGTCCCATTACCTCCTTTATATCCCCTTGTATTCCTTTCCTCTGATAATTGTCTAATAATAGTCTCTCTTGTATTTTTTGTCATCCTTTTTAGATTCCAAATATTAGGGAGAATGTATGATATTTGTCTTACTGAGCCTGTCTTACTTTGTTCAACATAGATCTCCAGATCCATCCATTTTTCCAGCAAATGGATTTTTTCCTTTATGGCTGCATAGTACTCCATTGTGTACGTAGGTCTCACTTTAAATCCATTTATTTGTGGGTTTTTTGGAGGGGGGAGGGTCTCACTTTGTAGTTTAGGCTGTCTTGAACTCGCAGTGTAGCGAAGCCTGGCTTCAAACTCCCAGCAGTCCTCCTGCCTCAGCCTCTGGAGTGCTGGCATTACAGGTGTGCACCCCTGTGCTTGGCTTCCGTTCATCTGGTGGTGGGCACCTAGGCAGGCTCCATGTCTTGGCTCCTGTCATTTGTGCCACAGTAAACATGGTATGCAGATTTCCATATAGCACAAGGGCCAGCTACAATCCCGGTGGGACTGTAAATTAGTATAAGCACTGTGGAAATCAGTAGAGATTCCTCAGGAAACTAAAAATAGAGCTTCTATTTGATGTGGATATATCACTCCTTGGTATATAATTGAAGTAATAAAAATGTCCCATCTTAATGTTACTATTTATAATTATTGTATGTTACAGCAATTGTGTTCCTTCATACCTAGAACTTTAGCTGGTGGAAAGGATTATCAGATTTATCCCGAGCTATCTCAATGTTATACTATCATATATATTTTTTTTTCTTTTTTTTTGAGACAGGGTCTCACTTTGTAGTTCAGGCTGGCCCTGAGCTCACTATGTAGTCCACACAAACCTCCAACTCAGCAATCCTCCTGCCTCTGCCTCCCGAGTGCTGGGATGACAGGTGTGAGCCACCACGCCCGGCACTGTGGTGTGTGGTATTGATGGCTGGTGGGTGTGAGTCACCGCGCCCAGCATTGTATGTGGTTACGGGGCTAGGGGGGATCGAACTCAGGACCTAGTGCTTGCAGAGGCAGGCGCTAGAACCACTGAACTAAATCTCAGGTCCTACCGTCATATTTTTAATATCAAACTATGGATGGAGTTAGCATTAATTAAGAATATCGCAAATATCTGGCCCCTTTACACTTTTTGGCTTGGCCCTGGGATGACTGTCACTGCAAAACAGAGTCCATCTACGTGGAGTTGGAAGGCCCCTTGCCGCCCACCGAGGGCAGCTTCGCCCCTGTGTCTCCTGGGCTGCTTACTCTTCCATCTTAGTTTCCAATCGGGACTTCTGTCTGCAGACAAACTGAACTTCAACAGTACAGTGTTTCCCTCATGTTTTATTCACAGAGTGATAAGACACATTGCTTTTTGTGGGAGTTACCTTCCCCCTTAGTCCAGAATAGCATTCTTAAGGTGTAGGATTTCTGTGCTTGGATGTTTCATTTTATGGTCTTCCTTTGTAGAAAGGTGGATTTATTTATGTGGGTTTGGAGGTAGCATCACACGGTGTTTAGGACCTGAAAGGAGGACCTGGAAAGACTTTGAAGTCTTTCTGTTCACTTGCTGTTACTCTGGGCGAGTTACTGAACTTCTCTGTACCTTTAGCAGTAAACTCGGCCCGTAACAGGTACTTAGGGACGTTTTGTGATGATCGGCCCAGGGTTTGATTCCTTATATAGTAGCTTCCTTTTGAATTACTGTGTGGGAAAATACATGGCTCTGTGCTGGGTGGTCTCAAATGGAGTTTGTGGCCTCAAAACCCCAGTGGGCTATAATGAAGCCTGAAAATCTTCCTCCTCCTGTACTGGATTCTCTGCTGGGTGATCTCAGGGCTCAGCTTCGCTGACCTTTGCTTTGTCATCTGTCCACACTCATCTCTCCCCCTACGAGGGAAGGTCCAGTCTTGATCGCTAGAATGGTCCACCTGACAAGTTCCAGTCTTGTTCCCACTTCTGGCCAGCCCATCTCTGATCTCCCTAACTGTGTTTTCTCCAAGTCTCCTCCAGCTTTGTACAGCAGAGACACTGTCTTCCAGGGTTAAGGCCACACGCTTACCAGCAGCCAAGGGCCTGAGGTCAGCCCGACTCTTGTTTCCCTGATCCCTCCCCCGTCATTCTCCAGTAGCTCCTGGCCCATCTCTCCTCACCTGGAGGATTCACCAGTGTCTTGTCTTCCTCCTCTCCTTCTTCTCAGCTGACCCAGGCCCTTCACACTGAACTACATCGCCAGCCCTTTTTATTTCTTTCTCCGGAGATGGCCTTGCTGGATTGTTAAGTTGGTTGGGCTCGAACTTGGGATCCTCCTGTTTCCTGCAGCAGCGTCTTAGGAGGGAACATGCAGGCAACAGAGCTTGGAGGGAAAGCTCCAGAATTAGCCTCCTCAGCCTGGCCTGGTCCTCAGTCACTGCGCGCAGCACCGACTGCCCCTCGGTCACCCTGCACTTAGGAGGGGCTCGGGAACACTTCCCTCAGTGGCCCCTGGCCTGAAGCGCTGTCTCTCTACATCTGCGAGTGGCCAGCTCCAACCCG
Source organism: Thryonomys swinderianus (assembly GCA_004025085.1). NCBI lineage: Eukaryota > Metazoa > Chordata > Mammalia > Rodentia > Thryonomyidae > Thryonomys > Thryonomys swinderianus. The sequence continues at coordinate 75,472 of PVIC010001334.1, read as the reverse complement.
TTGTGCAGGTTCTAACATCCCGTCGCCTGAACTGTGAGCGCCCCTTCTGAGGGAGAGGTCCCCGCCAGCCCTGGCTGGCCCCCGTGAAGGTCTTAATATGAAAGAAACTCCTGAAGCTTCACGATGGTCCTGCCATCTTTCCCACCCGAGGACGAAGTAGGGACCCGGCGGCCACAGGGCGAGAGACTCCTCCTCCTGCACGTCACCCGCTGCGCTGGCGGCCTGGACGTGGCTTCTCTTGTGAACAGTTTGGGTCTGCTGACCCGGCGATAAAACCATCCCGGGGAACTTTTTTATTTTGGGAAGGTGGGATGTGCCGAGAACCTGACACCGAACGCTGGCCGTGACCCGACCTTTTACTGCGAAGCAGATGCGATGGTGTGTGCTTCTCGGTACCTTCCTCCCGCTCCCTTCCCGGGCCGGGGACTCTGTCCTGAAGTCCCCACCGTGGCCTCATCCGTGTGGCTCTGAGAGCGTGCACTGCGATGGCAGAGTGCTAAGGCCTGCGCCTTGGGGTTGCTCCAGCTTTTGGATATATTTTTTAAAATTTTAAAACATAACCTACAGAGAAAAGCACCCAGAAGTGGCACATGTCTCAATGACGTGTCATGCGGAGCGCTCAGCGGTGTCCCTCCCTCTCCTCGCCCCTTCCTCCAAGGCCAAACACCGCCTTTCCTGACCGTGACTTCTTGTTCTTCATTGTGATCTCTCATTTAACTTTGAAAAAATCGTTTTCTATTTGCATTTTGATACCAAGCTTTTCTCCTGTTACTCAGAAAAGTTTGTGTAAGTCTGATGTTAGTTCTCATTTACCTATTTCAGGATTTGCTGATACAGCATCCCATGCCTGGTTTGGACATTTTTTTTCCCCTGACGTATTCCTGTAAGAAAGTTTGAGATTACCCAATATCTTTAACAGTGAGAGGAGTGGAGATTTTGTGTTCTCCCTGCAAAAGTTTGGTAAATTATTTTTAAAAAAATCAATTTTAGTGCCGGAGGGTTAGCTCAGTGGTTCCGGCGCCTGCCTCGCAAGTGCAAGGTCCTGAGTTCGATCCCCGGTAACCACATAGAATGCTGGGCGTGGAGACACGCCCACCAACAATCAACGCTGCATACCACAATGCCGGACATGGTGGCTCACGCCTGTCATCCCAGCACTCGGGAGGCAGAGACAGGAGGATTGCTGAGTTCGCGGCGGCTTGCCTGGGCACCATAGTGAGCTCAGGGCCAGCCTGAACTACAAAGCAAGACCCTGTCTCCAAAAAGCAAAAAAAAAAAAAAAAAGACACCAACTTAAAATATGATTTAAATTTTCTTCCATTTAACAAGATGAACATACTTAGCAATCCTAATTTTTTCCCACATTTTTGATGGAAAAAGTGACAGTTGTCCCATGATTTGATTTCCAAACTGAAGTTTGTACTTCAAAATGTTCCCTTTGCACAGACTATGAGTGAGAATGCTTAAAATTTAGACTCTGAATATTTCCTATGCAATGTATTTAGACGCACTTCATCAATGTGTATGTTCATGCAGCTAGTGATTGATATACATGCAGTTTATTCTCATTTTAAAACTACTGGTCAAGGGGGTAGTGCACATGTCTACTGTGATATCTCTAAAGAACAGGTAGGTATCTAGAAAGAATTTACCAAGTTGCAGGAAAAGTTACCACATTGCCCACACAAATAAGTGAGAGTGCTTTTTCCTCTGTATTCTTGCCAATGTTACAAAATAGTAAACTTTTTCATTTTGTCACATGGGTGAGCCCAACATACTGTTTTAGTTTTCTACCTTTATTTTCCTTCATTTATTTCCACATTTAGTAGGTGGTTTGTAGATGGATAACACTTGTGGGTGGTGACTCGTGTCATCCAAATCAACATGATTTTGCTGTCACCCCTGGAGCGTTTGACAGCGCTAAGGACTGTTTTGTTTGGTGAAGCTGTAAGTAGGAGAGAAGCTACTGGCATCTGGTAAATCAAGGCAGTACTGAGAAATATCGCACCATGTACAGCATGGCCCCACAGCCAACAGTCATCCAGTCCAAAAGGCTGAGGAACCCGACAGCTTGTTGCTAATAACATTATGGTGTACTCATGAGTTTTTCTTCCGTGTGTATGCCACATCAAATTTTTTCCTTTATTGATTTTATTAGTACATTTTTGGTCTACATTATGGTACATTCATCACTGGGAATTTGCACCTGTACATGACATATCTGAGTCTTATTCTTCCCATTTCCCTGCTCTCCCTTCTACTACCACCTCTATATACACATAAGCTTTGTTTCTACTTGTCCTATCAAATTTTTCTTTCCCTTCTTTTTGCTTTTCCTTGCCCTCCCCCAGTTCACCTTTTCCTTTGAACATTTTCTTACTATTTCAAAATACCTGTCATATATTTTGGACCTCATTTACACCTTCAGTTTCTCACACTAGAGAAATAACATGGTATTTATACATGTGTATCCTATCTATTTCTCTTATGAGTATGGCCTCATGGTGTATCCATTTAGTTATAAATGTCTCATTTATCTTTCTTTATGACTGTGTAGTATTCCATTTTAGAAAAAAAACACATCTTATTTATCTACTCACCAACTGATGGACTTTGGAGCTGTTTCCAAGATTTGGCTAATATGAAAAATTTCTTTGTGAATTTCCCAGTTTTTGGGGTATTAAACAAATAATAATATAGAAAGAGTTCCCTAGGGCAAGAATTCCATGAAACAGAGAGTGGCGTTTAGGACACATTTCCATTTCTGATGAAAAGCTTGGAACAGCTTTAAGTCATATGGAATAAAACTATGCTACTATAACATGGGAACATATATTATCACATCAAATTTAGAGTTCATATTTATTTTCAAAAAGTGAAGCATTTCTTCCAGTTGATGGATGAGGAAATAATATGATTAATTTTGATTTGCATGAGTATTGTTATTTCTTTAATAATTTGTTAAATTTTTAAACTTTTGTTTTTATTCCATCAATTATTATATTTCATTATTTTAATGATGTGGTAATTTAATTATTTCAGTAAGTGATGGATGCTTTGCATGTTACCATATCATCTTAGATTTGATGAAATAAAATAACATGACGGTGTCTTATCTGTTGCCTCAACTCAAATCAGATTTCTGTGTAGGAATCCAAAGTCTCACATGCAGCATGGCACTGTAAGTGCTGTATTTGTGGGCCTTCAAAATCAACCTGTGTCTAGCTATGTATTCACATGCCATCTACTTGGGTTGAAAAAATAGTATTTGGCATTTCAAATAACCTTATATTTGGTTTTTTGGTTAAAATGATTCTCTTGGACTTGGTAAATAAACGTAATATTGAAAAAAGTTCCAATTTAGTGCCAATGACTGATTTCTTCATTTGGGAACTCGCAGATTATTTCTAGATCTATTGCTTTTTCTTCTCATATTCATTACATTTAAATCCAGAAAAATGACTGAAAATTAAAACAGATTCAACATGAAGGAAACATTTTTAGGGCTGCTAGCTTTTTCAGCCTAAACCTGCTACATTCACTTACATTTATAAACAGCTTGATAATCCAAAGGTTGCTGTACTTCCCGAGTTCAGGAAAAGGATCATGACAGCAACATGTCATTTTCAGTGTGATTTCTCTCCTTTTAGATCTTGGCTGATTGAACAGGTCCATCACCTAAATGAAGGCATACTATTCAGATGAGAGCTGTACAATTTAGAGGAAAGACCTCTGATTCCTGGCTCTTATCAGAGAAAATGTGTATGTGGTTGGAGGGAAATGAGTTTTAGTGTGCACTGTCAGTTCTTTTCTTTGCATTTGTGGTGAGAAAAAAATTAGGTGGCTAAAAGGTGGCAGTTTTGAGTTATTAAGAATGATCTGGATTAGCCTCCGCTTCCCCAGGTCGCTGGAAGGTAGCGGCTGAGGTTACACATCTGTTTTCAGTTTGCAGCAACTGACAAAGGGGCAGAAAGCCTGTGTAGCCCCATTGTTAGTGGTCTCCTCGCTCCTTTAAGGACAAAGAGCTCCCCACTCCAAAGGTATGAATTACTTTTAACTCCAATTTACAGATTAGGCAAAATCTCTTAGGTTAAGGGTCAGTGAAGCCAGTTGAAAAATTTCTTTGTGAACTTCCCAGTTTTCTGGCTATTAAAAAAAATAATAAAATCGAAAGAGTTCCCCAGTGCAAGAATTCCATAAAACAGAGTGGCGTGTGGGACACATTAATGCTTTCCATTCCTGATGAAAAGCTCGGAACAGCTTTAAGTCATATGGAATTAAATAGCTCAAGTCCTCGCTCCGTCTGGGAGGTGAGATGTAGATGCCCCAGCCGTGTGGGACCACAGCCGTAATGCCTTTGTCTACAAGAATTGAATCTGTGATTTAAAATGTGCCAGGATCAGTGGCATGAGCTTCTAACCTCAAGTACCTGGGAGGCTGAAGGAGGTGGACTGCTGGAGCCCAGAATTCAAGGCTAGCCTATATATCATAATAACAAAATGCCATCTTGAAAGAAAGGAAGAAAAAGGGAAAGAAGGAAGAAAGAAAGAAGGAAGGATGGATGGAAGAAGGAAGGAAGGAAGGAAAGGAAGGAAGGAAGGAAGGAAGGAAGGAAGGAAGGAAGGAAGGAAGGAAGGAAGGAAAGAAGGAAGAAGAACAATATAACTTACCACCCTTTAAGAAGGATTTGGACGGTTGGGGAGAATTCTACTGAGAACCTCCAGCCCTCTACGGGTCGCTCTGGGAATGGTAGCTGAGGCTGTTTTGTCACAATGGTGGTCACTTTGTGCGCATGTGCCTTGACCTTTGCCCTCTGCGACGCTGTCACGTGGTTGGCTGGGCGTTCTGGATTCTTCCGAGTGGGTCCCGCACGGTCAGTGTTGACCACCAGAGCCCCACAGCATCCTGGGAGCTTCGGCCGAGCCCGACTCCTGTGTCTTGAAGAGCACAGTAGCGTCTTCGCCCTGTGCTGCCCGTTTCCACCCGCGCTGCGCCGAGGCTTCCGCTCATCTCCGGAGAGAAGGCGCCCCGAGGTCCACGGCGGGATCCACAGGACTGAGCCCCGGCAGCCCCGGCGAGGACGGACGACGGCACTGGGTTGGAGCGGGAGGGTTTCTAGAGGGCAGAAAGGATCCCAGCGACCTGCCCATGGAGGAGCAGAGGAGGAGGAGGTGGGAACAGGGAGAGAAGCGCTGCGGGTGTCCACTTCCTGCGTCCTGCTCTCGGCTGCAGCGCTGCTGTGATTTTGCCCTCTTTTCCCCGCCGGCTGACGTGCAGTGGCCCCTTCTGGTCAGGGTGAATGCTGCTTTTCTGCTCCTCCGCACCCTGAGTGCCTGTGGAGGTTTGTGGACAAAGACTCACCAAGAAAATGCTTTGTCTTCCAAAATGGTGTCACAAAGCCCTCTTCCTCTTTTGAAAAAGAGCATCTGACGGCCTTCAAGTCCCCAAATACCGAGTAACAGATCACTCCAAACTCAAGGTTAAAAATCACAGGAGCATTTTATTGATACTTCATGTTTCTAGGAGCTGGTTGGGCTGAGATAGGCATCTTTAACATGTATATACATTTTAAAAATAGCTTTCTGATCGTGATCGTCTTTTTAGTGTATGTTTGAAATATGTAATAGTCACCTTCATTCTGTGGAACGGCACATGTTTTGGTCATTTTTGGACCCTTTCCCCTCCCCTTTCTCCCTTCTTGCTCTATTCTGCATGTGCAGATGTCTGCCATTTTGTTCCCTACCACCTCTTTTATTTTACCTCTTTTTGGTTTTTTATATAAGAGAAACCACATGCTACTTAAATTTTGGTGTCTGACTTATTTCACAACGTAAAGGTCTCAAGTTCATACATAATGGCCCGCAAGTACATGAAAAATTATTCCTCATCCTGGGCCATTAGAGAAATGCAAATCAAACAACTCTGAGACTCTATCTTAACCCCAGTCGGGGGGCTGTCGTCAGGAGCACAAAAGTCAACAAATACTGGCCAGGCTGTGGGGAGCCAGGAAGGCTTCTGCACGGCTGGTGGGAAAGTACACCAGCACGGCCGCTGTGGAGTTCAGTATGGAAGGGCCTTAAAAAAATAAAAATAGAAATTCCATCTGACTTGGCTGTACCTCTCCTGGGGGTCTTCCCCGAGGGGTTACAGACACCGTCGTACAGTGATGCACACACCCCCTTGTGTTTAGCAGCTCGGTCTGCAGTGGGAAAGCTCTGAAACCAACCTAGAGGCCCCATCAGCAGATGAGCCGATAAAGAGCAATTGTGCACTGGGTAGGTGTTTTTCTTTCTGGGTCTTACGTAAATACGCAATCACATAGCACCTGGGTCTGGAGTCATCCGGAAGTTTCCTTCATTTGCAGCTGTGCAGCCTGGGGGTTGACTGTGGGCTGGACTGAGGACTGCCTTGCGCTGCTTGCGGCTCCCCAGTCTGGCCGGTGAGGGCTAAGATTAGTGATCATCGTGTCAACCAAGTGGACCTGATTTGAGAATGGCCAAGGCCTGACCAGGTGTGAGCGTGGGACCTGGCATTTGTCTTTAGAAGGAGCAGTCAGTGCTGGCTTGCAGGAGAGTATGCGTGATGGAGACTCAGGTTGGAACTTGGGAAACTCAGTTGCATAGCAATAGAGGCAGTGTAGAGGTGCAGTGTGTGGGCCATTCTCATGGTTTCTAACTGGTGCTTGTGAAACCAGCAGGCTTCATGAGTTTAGCTGGAAATAATTTAGGCAAAATGTGGGAGATGGGAAGAGGACGCAGCCAGGCCCTTGTGGCAACCTCCAGTCCTCCGTGAGTCCTACAGCAAAAGGGTTAATAACAAACAACAACAGTGAAACCTTGAGAAAAGGGCTGAGCCTGGGTTCAAGTCTTGCTACTCTGAGAAGCCGCAGCAGCAGAAGGCAACTCAGTACCCTGAGTTTGTGGCACCTTCATTTGGTACCGAGCCTTCACACCCATAATCCTAGCATGCATAATACAGAGTGGTTATCCACAATAATCCCTGTAGTTGAAGATCCCATAGGGCAGGGCAGCCATCCTCAAATCCAGATAAGTAAATCACTTAAGTAAGTCTTAAGGCCAATAATCCTGGTGCAGTAATCCTTGTAGTTTAAGATCCCACAGGGCAGGGAAGATGCCTGCAATAATTCCAGTAGTTGATACCACAGGGCATGGCGGACAGCTTTAAATCTGAGTAAGTAAATCAAGTAAGTATGTCCGAGGGAGTAAATTGTCCACAGTTCCCGCAGTTCCCGATAGCAAAGTTACTTTGGAAAACTGCAAACACTGAGTTATATACAATCGGGAGCTTGTTTGTTTATTGGACTGGGGATTGAACCCAGGGGTTTGATGCTGAGATGCATCTCTAGCCCTTTTTAATTTTATTTTGACACAGCGTTTTCCTAAGTCACTGTTACCCAGTCCTGGGTTTGAATTTGGGATCCTCTTCCCTCAACTTCCCAGAGTGCTGAGTTACAGGCATGCAACAATTTGCTTGTCTGGAAGCTGTGTTTCTACCTTAAAATCCTGGGAAATCTCCTATAAACTCGTCATAGAACAGGTAAAATAGCAGATGGATTTTCATTCATTTGATACTTCTACAAACTGACTATCCACTCGGGGCCAGGTACCGCTGGGACACTTACTGAGACGGAGGCCCAGAAGGTAAAGCTGGCAGGCGCTTAGAGGTCGGTCCTGTTCCTCAGTGCTGCGTGAGTGACCTGGAGGCGCTTCTCGGGGCCCCTCCCAAGCGACACGGGCTGCGGCTGGACGCACGGGAGACTCGGCGTGGGCGGACTGGGCCGGTGGCCGCTCTGTCTCTCTCACTTGTTTATCATCATGTGTTTTGGGGGGTATGAGTGGCCCTCATCTTCCTACCGCCTGCCAGCATATGTTCCTGCGGACATCCCAGCAGGCAGCGGGGCGCGTGGGCACGTGGGCACGCTCTTTAGTGCCCAGAGGAGGGTTGGTGATGTGGCCACAGCCGGGCCTGGCCACCCCTGGGGAGAGCTGCGCTGGCCCTGCCGTCAGAGCCCCGCGTGCCGTCCAGAGTCTGCACTGGGCCTGGGCAGTCTCCGGCTCTTGGCGAACTCTGGGCCCTCTAGGTCCTTGGGGGACAGCACCTTGAGGCTCCCTGGGGGGCTTCATCCATTCATCCATTCGCTCACTCACGCGTTCATTCACGCCTTCGCATTCATAGGCAGTGCGGCTCTTGAGCCCTCCGGTCTGTGAGGATCGGGGGGCGTAGAAGGACCCCTCCACACGCACAGGTTCCCCTCCTCCCCCCGCTGACAGCGCACTGCTTTACTGCGGGAAAATGGCACAAATACAATAAACAGCTCCTCGGTGTCACTGAGCAGCGTGGAAGGAGCCGGCTGCTGGGATCGGAAAGCCATACTAGTGTCCCTTCCGTGGGATACCTGGGTCCTCTCAGCTGTCCACAGAGGCCCCACTTGCTGAGGGGGACACCAGCCCCGGGCCTGTGCAGCCCCAGCGCGTGTGGTGTCTCCGCCGCCCGGCCCAGCAGGGAGGCTGACAGCGGGCACCGCCGAGAACCCGCCTTCCCCCAGGCCGCTCTCAGGACCTCCCCAGCGCCGCGCCCGCCGGCCGACGCGCTCTAAAAACTGTCACCGAGTGCAGCGTGCATTGGGAACTTGCACAGTGTGGCTGAAAAACTAGGGCGAATGCTTGAAAACGAGTCACAGCCCCTCCCTTTGCTACAGACCCCCTGTGAACATGCTCGTCGGTCGCGCGTGCCACTCTTCGAAGTTCCAGAGGTCCTCCTTGCCGAGGGCCTTTACTTGTGTTGTCCTGGCTGCCTTCATTCCCTAAGTGGGTTCAGAATGTTTTAACCTTGGGGAAGGCCTGCAAGTCGCCTGGTGCCAGGTCCAGCGGGCAAGGTGTGGGCGGGCATCCTGTGGTGTTTTATGAGCTGCCTTTCTAATGCATGGTGTGTGGCAGCAGCATTCACTGTATTTTTGATCACACCTAGTAAAGACGCAAAAGACTTGCAGAACTGCTTTGGCGGTGACAAAAAGGATGGGATGAATGTATTGAATGTGAGTGGGGGGATTAATAGCGATGCATCTTTTACATTTGCAGTTTTAATGTAAATATTCATATATTTTGGTCACCCCTGGTACAGTGCTGCATCTCGAGTTACTGTAATTTGTAAGGTTCGGAATTGTAATAGCTGTGCACAGCAGTTACACCCCATGCGTGGTCCAGTACCTCCAGGCACAGGACTTCAGTCCTGGGGACAGGGCTTTTTACCTCTGCTTCTTTGAAAATTCATGCATTTCCTTAGGTTCTCCAATAATGTCCAATTAAAATTTTTCAAAATTCTTTTCTGAGTATTGAATTTAGTTGTAACGGGTAAAAGTGAGACTGCTTTGTTAGGATAATAACACCAGTTCCAGGAATTTAGACAAGTAGCCCCAGGGGGCTTCTCTCCAAGGGCCTTTCGAGGAACACATAGCGCCCTCTAGTGCCAACGATGTGAGCGGTTCAGAGATGTCCCTGTGCAGAGGCTTGCGTTGGTCTGCCTAGCTAGCAGACCAAGGCGAGTAGTTCTTTGGGTAATAGTGGTTACTTCCTAATATTCTTGCAGCAGGATTGTTTTCATAGCTATAAATAAAGGATAGAGTAGGATCCACCACAGAGTGGCGCGGTGGAAAACCGTGCTCTTTCTGCTGGCTGACCGCTGACGGATGATGTACCCAGAAATAGCATTTCCAGTTGTCCCTGCAGCCTTTCTGCGCTTGGATCAGGCGACAGATCACCCGACGTCATAACCTCAGTCCAGCACAGGGCACTTACGGAAGAAGAATTAAACACATTTTCCTGTGGGCAGATCGCGAAGGAACCAGGGTGTGTGGATTTCAGCTGCCCTCTCGATTCCTGCACACAGCTCGCGGTGGCCAGAGGCCGGTAGACAGGGCACAGTGCGGTCAGCCAGGGCCAGGGAGGGCGAGCTGTGGAGAGGGTGCAGCGAGTCGGCGGCCACAGTGACGCAGGCTCCTGCGTTCCTGCTCCCGGCTTCCAGCCCCAGCGTGCGATCAGTGCAGTCTGCGGGTACAAATGAATTCATGGCGGGCAGTTTCTGCCTCTGCCGTACCGCAGAAGGCCTCCGTATTATAGGTAAATGGGTCAATCAATCATTGAAGGCTGTGGAATAAATAAAGGGTGACTCACTAAAGCAGAGCCGTCCCACACGGCAAACTTCTCTGTAATTTTCCATCAATTGAATCACATTACACTACCATGTATTATGTTTGTGTAAGAAATAATTTGTCTTTTAAAAATAATTTATAAAGTCATGACAGACCAAAACAAAAGTAAATGGTGAATTTCTGTATTGTAGAAGGGAGGGAGATGTGCTGTTTAAAAATCATTTATAAAGTTTGACCTAGCGATCAACATCAGACTGGATCTCCACAGCCCAAGAGGAACGTTCAGGATGGCCAAGGGTCGTGGCCAGGACAGCACAGGGCAGCTGGGCCGGGAAGGGGACAGAGAGACCGGATGGCCAGCTGCCGGCTGCCCTCGCGTTGCTCAGGGTCTCTCCAGACCAAGCCCGGTCCCGGGGCAGTGGACGCCGGCAGCTCCCGTGTTGGGGCCTCCCCAGCTGTTCGGATAAAGGCTGAAACGCATGGAGTTGTTCACAGATTGTACATAGAAGCTCGATAACTGAATCAGGAAACTTAAACCTTCCTTTAAGCCACACTGTTGTGTCTAAAAGTGACTCTCTGCTCAGGTTTCTTTTTTCTGTTTTTTAAACCATGAATAATTCATTGACACAGTGAGGGCCCCAATAGTGCTTTTAATATTCCTGCATTTCAGGGCCAGATGGGCTTGAGAAGGCCCAAAGTGAGTGTCAACCTGAGACCCTGCGGGACGCTTTTGAAACTGTTGTTTATTGAAATCATTGCTTCATTGAGCCTAGAGAACTGACATGTGCTTCAAAATTGAGGAAATTGCAACTTGGTGGTGAGAAGTTGAGGATTTAGTAAGTGATAACAATTTCCTCAGTTTAGATTAGTTCGAATCAACCAAGAGGCGAGGACTGCATCAGCTGCACAGGGCAAGCGCTGAGACAGTCGTCAGGAACCGCAGGGCACCGTTTCCTAGGACGCTGCCGGAGAGCAGGGCATCACGCAGCAGACTGCAGCTTTTCCTTCTGCTGTGGGGGCGGTGACCTTGAGCCCTGAGCGTGTGACCCCTCGCAGCCGTGGCCTGCGGAGCCTCCCGCCGGCGGACGGGAAAGTTCCACCGCGGGCTGGAGTTTTCCACCGCGGCTGGCTCCGGAGGCCTGAGCCTTATCTGCAGCCTCAGGCACGTCCCTGGCACGGCTCCCTGGGGCGTCCTTCTTGCAGGGACCTCGGGAACAATCGGAACGTGATGCATCTGGAGGTTCCTGTGTCATCTTAAGGAAAACAGCCTTTTTGGTCCCATTGTTTTGCCTTCAGCAAGCCTGTGTGTGTTGTGCGGGGGGCTCCAGCTCGGGAGTCTCGTGCGCGGGGAGCGTGAGGAGCGGGCACAGGTCCCCGAATGCCTGGGCGACGGGAGGGGACAGAGCCCGGCTGGCTCAGCTTGCAGTTCCCGCGGGGGGATCAGCGCGACTGGGTGGATTCATGCCGGACAGACAGGCACCCCAAAGCACTGGGCTGTCATAGGTCTTCTACAGCGGTTAAATGAAGAGGAGAGCAGTTCTGTTCCTGCTGGAGAGGCTTCAGAGGGGGAGGGGTTCCCACGTGCGGGTGTGCAGTGTGGGGCCACGGCGGCTATCACGCCGTGTTGTGCAGAACAGGCCTGCCTTTCTCGGTGTTTGCAGAAACAGAGCGCTACATATGACATCCGCGGCTCTGACGCTAAAACGTAATCTCTGCTTAATAGCGACATTTTGGAAATGCAGGAGGAACAAAGGGGAAAGTCACGAAAAGGAGAAGATTCTCCGTAGTAGGATGTACAACATGCTGATGTGTTTGTTTTGCCTTTGCCTTTGTGACAAAACAGGTCTTTGGTAGAATTCCCCTTGAAAGGTGATTTTTAACCGGCCACGCAGTGAGCTAGCGCAGTCGCCCCAGCACCCAGTAGGCATCATCCACCGCATCATTTTCCCGTAGCTCACACTGACAATGGCCGATGCACTGGAAGGATGCTTAATACAAAGGTAGCTACATAAGAAGGCCATGAAACTTGGTTTTATCTCCACGTACGCTGCGTGTCTCGGTTCGTCCCGTGCCGGCCGTGTCCCATCTTCGGGGCGGCACCGCCGGCCTCCCGGGTGCCCTCTCCCAGCACTCCAGGGAGCAGGGAGCAGGGAGCAAAGCTGGCAGCACCTTCAGGAAAACAGGAAGGCACGGTTTTAGGAAAAATAAACAATACTGCTCTTGTATTGCCACAGTGTCTTTGTGGTCTTTGCGTTTTGCATTATTTTTGTTTTGTACGTGGAGCAAAACACGAGCAGACCGAGGGGGGTCTCGATGAATCCCTGGGCGACGAAGCTGTGGGGGAGAGTGAGGAAACGGCGAGGTCCGGCTCGCTCGCGGCGCTGCCATGCGCGGTCCTGGGCGGCTGTGCCGGTCCCGCGCGGCACTGCTCGGGTGCCGGGCGGGTGACAGGGACCTGTCCTCGGCTCGCGCTGGAGCGGTGCTCAGGCGGAGGCCCTTCCTGGTGCCCTCGGAGCTTTGGCCCTTGAAGTCCTGGCTGGCCCAGGGCTGAAGCCATTTAACAGTGCGGACTCTGGGGAGGCCCGGGGGAGCAGTGAGGTGAGCTCTCCTCTTGAGACAGTTCCACCAGGGATGACATTTGGAAACAGTTCTCTGACACGCTCATTTGGAGGCTCCCTCCTCCCCTAATACCCTCGGTAGCCAATCAGAGTCTACAAAAATGTTTGTGCCTAATGATCAGAGATTGCTCGGTTTGAGTGTTGTGATATTCTAGATTTCAGGGATTATTCTTTTTGAAGCTGATAGAAATCAGTCAAACACCATGTCCTTAACAAGGAGGAATATTTTCCTCTTAAAAATTTGTACAGAGCTTTTAACTCGAGATCCCCAAATTACTGTCCTATTAGATCACTTGTTAGATTTTTATGTATTTTCAAAATTAGATACAATAACACATATGGATAGAATCTTGAGGAAATGGATCAAATTACAGCATCTGGTTTCTTTTTGTAGGTATCCAAGCAAAGAAATTAAGTCTCTGATGATATGATATTTGCATCAGTTAAAGGATGATGTGCATATTCTACATAAATATGAGAGAAAGAGTGTAAGAAAAGTGAAGCAAATGATGAAAATTGCCCACATTTGGAGTAACTAGGCAAGGGATGTTAGAATTTTTTTTCTTATTGTCTTGTAACTTTTCTCTACATTTGAAAATGAAGACATACACACACACATATAATATATATATATATTTTAAAATAAAACTTTAAAAAGTTCATTGTTGGGTATTTGATTTGAGTTAGGCAAGAACCAAGAGGTAGAGACAGGTCATACTCGAAGAATCAGACATCCATTAAAATTATTGGTGCCGGCAGGATATGGTGCTGCATGACTCATCCCAGCTCGCTAAGATGCTGAGGCAGGAAGATCACAAGTTCCAGCCCAGCCCAGCTACTTAGTGACTTTTTGAGAACCTCTCTCAGAATATAAAGTAAATAAGTAAGAAACAGGGCATTTAGCCCTGAGTAAAGGTTCTGTGTTCAATCTCTAGAAGCAGAAGAAAGTTAGTGTTTTCCTGGAGCAGAGACCAGGTGAGGGGCTTTGTCACAAAGTGAGGCATGTAGGGAGAAAAGACTCGTAGAATTTTCTGCCATCACTGCTTCATCCAAAGAGTCTTTTTTCCTTAGAGCCAATGTTTGATAAACCCGTGAGGATGTGTTGCTTACTGGGTATCAATGGCTCACGTTTTTAAAATAATGGCTCTTAGGAGAGAATGAAAACCAAGGACCTTGTTGGACCTGGAGAGGTTGGGGTTTTTTTGTTTGTTTTGTTTGTTTTGTTGATTTTTCCCTCAGCACTTTTGTTTTTTTCCCTCAGCACTCCTGAATTATAATGGAAGCTGCCCAGATAAAACAACTGAAGACTTTGAAATTTTAGGGGAAACACGAGTTTAATCAACCCACCATCTTATTCATTGTTCAGCGATGAAAAGAGCGGATATCAGCATCCCTTCGAAGTGTAGGTGCCCAGAATTTAGCTTCTGGCTTTTGCACAGAACGAGATCGTTTATAATCTCTCCCTCCCTCCCTCCTCCTTCCCTCCGTCTTCTATCTTCCTCCTCGCTCTCCGCCTTGTCTTTCTCCCTCCCCGTCCAAAGGCCGAGGGTGACTCTGGGAAGATTATGACTCCGGCTCTGGGTTGGGGCCCCTGACACAGGCAGCGCTTTGTCTGAATGGAGTCAGATCACTGAACGGCGCTCTGGACCCCAGAGTCGCGGGTGACTCAGGGCGGCCCTGTTGTGCTCCCGGGGTCCCTCTGAGACCTCGCCCCTTTCTGGTCTAACTGCCGTGTAGCCAGATTCAAAGCAAAGTGTTGTTTCTTCCAGAGAACAAGTAATTTCCTGAAAATGAGTAATTAAAGGCCTGAAGTCCTCTGAGGAATGTCCAGGCCTGCCTTAGCCGGACTTCCTTCCAGTGGAAAACAGCCCCGTGGCCCTGAACTTGCAGCTTGGGCTCGAAATCCTTAATGAGATCCTCAGGTGGCACCTTGGGCTGCCAAGCACACTATCGGGGTTGACATCTGTGGGAAGGGGACCCGCTCCCTGACATCCTAAACCTTTTGTGGCAATTTCAGTTATTTGAACTTTAAATAGATATTTGATGATACTGGGTATTGAACCCAGGGCCTTTTTTTTTTTTTTTTTTTTGCGGTACCAGGAACCGAACTCAGGCCCTTGTACTTCCAAAAGTAGGCGTGATACCATGTAAGCTAAACCCCCAGCTTAATTAGATATCTGAAAACAAAACATCGACAGGTTCCCCCCTCCCCTTTATTTTTCCTGGTTCCTTTGAGTCTAGAGTTTGCATTTTCAGCTCACTTTTTTGGGGAACAAATGAGTGCTTCGAAGGAGGAAACGGAACAGTTCTGGAACATTTGGTTGAGATGGCAAATAAGTACAGGTTGCTGAAAATCCACCAGTAAACGGCCATCAAGAAGCATGAGTGTCTAGGGACAGAAATTCAGTCCCACCTGCAGTTTCCCTTCAGGAGAAAGTCGTGCGGGTCCTCTGGTTCAGCCTGGTGGCACTTCCGGGGAGCAGCAGGCTAAGAAGGCCTGGCCCCGGGCTGCTGGGTGCCCGCTGCGCCCTGCTTCATGTGAAGCCATGCAGCCAGGCCACATCTGTATCCTGCCCCGCTCCAGTGCGCCGTGTCACGCTGGTCACACCTGCTGTGACCGTCCCAGTCCTGGGCAATTGATGCATTTTTTTTAATTAAAAAAAAGTCTCCTGGCTGCATATCATCAAGAAAAACAACATTGTTTTCAGGGTCTCTTATCTCTCCACTCCCAAATATCCTGTTTCTTCAGGCTGGGCGGCCAGGACCAATAGAAACCTCTTCCTGCTATTGGCTGACTTCATTTCCCAGACTTAGCACAATCTCATCCGCTCTATACAACCTCATCAAAACTACTTTCTGGTCAGAGAGAAGCAATAATTATTATTAACATTTATTAACGATCAATAAACTCGATCGCACTATGGCCAGCACCATTAAGGTAAGGAAAGAGTTCTTTTTCATTTGACAAAATCTTGTTCTTCTTATACTTTCTTTGGTTTCCTTTATCAGGCAGATAAGTTCGGGTTGGGCAACACCCCCCCTACCACAATAGAGGACAACAAGATTTCCTTTGCACTGCCTAGTAAATTTCCTTTTTCCTACTCCAACCATCCGCAAGGCTTAAAAACTTCAAACTCAGAAAAAAATTGGGGTTTCTAAATTCACTCTTGAGTGCTGTGGATTACCTTTGCAGAGGGTTTTTGGAGCGGTTCTTGAATTTTCTGATCCTTTCCCTGTCCCTGACGGTGTCTGGACGTGGGTCCGATTCTAAGCAACGGAGTCGCAGAAGTTGGAGGGCAGGGTGAAAGAGAAAGATGGGCTTGTCCGTGCTGACCTCCGGACTCTCCTCGGGCACTCCTTGGCTCCAGGCGTGCCAGCCGGTCCCGGAGGAAAGGAAAAGACACTCGGCGAGTGGCCGTCGGTAATGGGACAGTGCGAGTGTTGGCTCGGTCTGTGCGACTCCCGTGCTGAGAGCGGAGTGTGCTCTTAACCCAGGCGGTGGTCACTCGGCTCGCTCGCCGGGTTATGTTTGCCGTTAATAAAATACCTGCTCCTCGGTGCTGTTAAGATTTCTTCCCAGTGATGTCGGGTTTGGCGGATTGGAAAGCAATGGGTGTCGGTGCTCGGGGCTTGGGAGATTTGGTCAGATGTTAAATCGGGTTTCCCGTGGCCAGAACACCGAGCTTGACAGGAAAATCCACCTGCCTAGGTAGCGACCTCAGTGCAGTCTGATTCCCGAAAAGGAGGGTGGTTTACGGGCTAGTGAGAGTCTCTGGCATATCTACGAGGCAGTGAGTCTATGGAAATATTTCCCAGGCCACCGGGCCTTGGTGACATTGTAGAAGTGAGAAAAATCAGCAGCACTGGCAGAGAACGGGGCGGGGGCAGCACCAGTGTTTTATGAGTTGCTGACCTTTAGTTTTGCTGTATAAAGGTGAAAATCATGTGGTTGTTTCTGTCAAGGATTTCAGTCAGTTCGAGAGCCTTTGGAAATGGGAGTTTGCTCAGAATTGGGCCAAACTGGAGGATTTTCAAAAATCCTCCTTGGTTTGGTATTTTTATGATTTAAAATGTTTGTATTAGAGATTTGTTAACACCTACCAGGTAAACTGACATTCTGCCCAGCGTTTAGATCTCAAGATGTGTTCAATAATATGTTTAAATGTACATGGACCAAAGGTTTATAGTTTGCCTCTCTTTGGCTTGGGTTGAGATCTGCTGAAAAACAATCGGCATAGAAAGGAATCTCTAAATCAGAGGCTTGGTGGACTCTGCTTCCTACCAAGTGAGTAGAAATGACTTGTCCCTTTAACCTCCAATGCTATACTTTCTGTTCCTACTTTCCTTCTTCATTTTATGCATGTTTAAGAATAATTAAATATTCCTTGGAAATCTTGAGCAGAAGCTTATGTGTGTCCCCTTACCCCACCAAAATTAGTGCATTAAAGAGCACTGAAATAACAGACCGCCCTGTACAAAGTAGGGTACATTTTGTAAAACACACAGATGTGCTATACTGTTAAATTTAAATTATGCATGTATGACACTATGAAGTTGTTTTCTGAAGTTTGAATTTTGAAGTTTGAGTTTTGAAGTTGTGAGTCTCTGGATTAAACTTTTAGGAGAGGATACTATGGTTGATTTAACAATTTTTCATATATATTGTATATCTCCTGAGTGAACCTTTAAAATGGCTTCGGGAGAGTTCCTTAAATGCCCCCTGCTACAAACAGCCGTCATTATAGGTGACTACCTTGAAGATGTGTTTCTATGAGTTTTTTCTGGGCCAAGCAGTGAGCTGATTTTGCAGCCGTGTTTATGTAGTGGAAAGGGAACCTTGACTGTGTTGGCTACTGTTTTAATTACGTTAGTCCACAGCTCAGAAGAGCATAGGGAACAGTCCCACACACAGGCAGTTTCCAGTCTCAAATGCACTGTTCCTCTGGTTTTTCCAGTAAATAAGTCAGTCAATCCGTCAGGTATCAGATCCTCTGAATTTTTTGAGTTGCTATTCCACTTCTGCGTCAATGATGACGATGATGATGATGATGATGATTTTGCATTTGTGCTTAGAAGACCCAGTGCAGTACTTTGAAAAGCTAATTATTCTTATCTTGCCTTTGTGATTCTCACCATCATCCTCCCTTTGAAAGTTTGAAAGTGGAAACAAAATGTTTCAATTGAAAGAAGTAATGACATCTTGGGAGTTTGCATTTGTCCCTAAGTACGCTTGGATTTTAAGTTCAGATTGAGCCCAGATTCAGAATTCTCAGTCTGCGAGCCCGGGTCCCTGCGTGCAGTAGCCCTGGGCTGGTTCTGATACTTCTTGGGTTTCTTGGCTCTAACAACCCAGAGAACCTCAGCAACACCCGGGCACCTTCTCCCCAAAACGGCACGGGGCTGGCACCCCGACGCCAAGAACGTGGGTGGTTCTTTTGTAACTTGGTGAGTGTCCGTTAGGAGTTCAGCTCCAACACTCCCAAGACTTTTCTGACCTTGTTTTTAACTCCATCACCACTTGGGAAGTCTGACGCAGTCTAGGATTGCTTCTCAGAATAATGCTTTCAAATGCATCACGGGAAATAGCACAGTTACAACGGAAATACCGCTCTACACTCAGGCCGGGGGGCTGGCCCCACAGGCTGCAGGCCAGCCCCTAGAGTCGGATCTTGACAGTGGAATGTGGGGGGCCATCTCCTGCCGCCTTGTCCTGGAGCACCTACGTGGCAGGACGCAGAGAGAGCAAACAGCAGACAGCGGCTCGGATGGGGCCCAACGTGAGAACGGGCCAGGCTGTGGGACGTTCCTCAGGACACTTTGCCAAGATGGGAGGCCCAGGGTCTTGGGTCCGGTGGCTTGCCAGATGAGGTGGCTGTCTGTTGTTGTTTGAAATAACGGAGGTCGGACAGTTGGATGCTAACTGAAACACACAAATTGCAGGAAGCCAGTCTGGTTCATTTGAACACGTACAGCGTGGCTTCTGTATATCCTATTGCACAAAGTAGGTGCTCAGGAAGTCCCGGCCATCCCGCCTGCAGGGAGTATGTAACGATGGTGAGGGAATCTTAGTGTCTGTGATTACTGAATCTCGCCACTAGCTGTGTTTGTCTTCCACCCACACCCTGCACTAAGGGCACCATGAATGGTTTCGTTGCTTTGAGAAGAGCTGGGAGGGTGGAAGAAATGCCAGGTACAAAGTGCTACTGCCCTGCTGCTTCGCCGTCCTGGCACAGGCCGCCCCGGTCCTCTTCTGTCCCGGCCCACAGTGCGCCGCGAGGCCATTATCTGCAGGAGACTCGGTGCCCGCGTTCCTGTGTGGTCTCTGGACCTTCCCCCGGGAAGCGCCCACGGGATGGCTCGGCTGCCCAAGAGCATTCCAGACGGCGGCCACTGCTTCATGATCACATGTGCTTTTAAGTGCTTTAGTTAATTTTTCGTTTCACTAAACTGACTTTTATTTAAAAAACAAAACAGACACCCAGGTCTACACGCTGGTCCCTGTGTCAGAACGGCTTGCACGCGAATGAAGTAAGTGCAAAGCCCGGGCCGCTGGCTGCTGCCGGAGGTCTGAGCTCTGAGCAGGTTTCCCTCGGCGCTGGGGTAGGGACGGGAGGGACGGGCGTCCCCGGGACGTGGCAGCCGCATGACTCAAACCCTGGGAGCTGGAAGTTCAGCGCAGGAGGCGCGGACGCCAGCGGGGTGACAGGCTTCCCCCCGGCGGGGCCTTTTCCTTAGCGCAGGCACGTTCGCTGCTGCAGGGCTACCATCCCCGCCCCACGGCTTTCTCTTAGGCCGTGTGGCCGCAGAGCCCCGGCTGGCATGCTCATTGTGACCCAGGCGGAGGCCTTCACAGTCAGACCCAGCTCTTCCCCGTCAGGATGGGACCCCATGGCCATACTGTCGCCTGCTGGTGTGTGAGTCCACGTTTGTCCATCTACTTAGCGGTCACCGAGCCACAGGCGCCATCAGACCACCACCCAGCCTGCCGCGACCCTGTGAACTTGCCTCTGGCTCTGGTGCTTTCCTGGATGTTTCTACCCACTGCTCCTAGCAGATCCGGCAGCCTTGACCGTCCTGATGCTGCTCGGACAGTGAGCCCAGCAGCATGGGACGGGGGCTGCTGGGGCTTAACCAGGGTGCAGCAGGGCTGGTGCCCGACTCGAGGGCAGGCGGGGCGCACAAGAGCTGGTGGGCCGTGCCATGACCCTGTTCCCAGGACCAGGGTGTTGGTACAGGGTGCAGGGAACCGGAAGAGGGACACTGGAAAGCCCCACTGTCCTGTTTCCTCATTGACTTTGAAACACGCATCTTAGTGCCTTGTACAGATTACAGATATAAAGCATTCTTGTAGAGAGAATGAAAAAATATTGCAAAGTTAGTATGAATAGCTTCAGATCCCGGCAAGCCACCGTGCCTGACCACGTGGTGTGCGTACCTACTTCTGGCTGTGTGTCTTTCTCCTCCATACATCTCACTGAACTGCTTTTCTCAGTCAACTTTGCTTTGCAGATATTTCTCAGTGTCACTAACTGCTTTTGATAAACAGAATTTTTATTATATTCCATCTAAAATAAATATTATAAATTGTATAACCGTTATTCTCTTGTAAGGAATAACCCTGCTGTCAATTTTTCTCTCGCTTTTAAAACTGTATTTTGTTACTATTCGTGCCTAGAAAAGGAATTCTTGGGCCAATAAGGATACCTGTTTTTAAAGCCTTTGCTGAATCTAAATATCTGCCAAGTTCAAAAGTATCTGCCAGCTTACTGTCTAGAAAGATTGTTCTAATTCTTACGTCTGACTGTATTCGTGACCAGTTTGTTATACCCATCGCGACTCTCAGTATTTCACTCTTTGACCCTTTGCCAGCCTTACAAGCAAGATGGAAGCTCACTTTTTTTATTGTGTTTAGTTAATTTTAATATTTCTTTACTTTTACTTTTTTTTTTTTTCTGTGAAGCTGTTTCAGCTGGTGGTTCACTGTGACCTCTGGGTTTGAGGTAACGTATTTCCCGTATTTTTTTCACTACTGAAACGTCCTTGTCCTCTCCAGCCCGTCTCTCTGTTTTCTTTTTCCTCCTCCTGCTTTCCCAGCTTGAGTGTGGGGTTTTATGTACAGCCACCGAAGTCCCAAAACCTGCTCTAGGGAAATCTTTCCCACTTCTTCCGCTTCCTCACACTGACTGGCCAGTGTAGGGGTTCAATACACAGTTCTTCGAAGAAATAAATGGGCTCAGTAAAATGCTTTGATGTCATCAAGAGGAAGTGGCCATCAGAGTAATATAATCACTGTAAATTTCAAATAGAAGTTTTACTTCTTTCCAGATCTTTTCCCTGGTATAAAATAAAACTAAGCAGATAGACTTAATCTTTAAAACATTTACAACCGAGAGAAAAATGCTTTTAAAGTGTGGTGCTAGTATCTTGAATCCATAATCCGATAACCCCACCCGAAAGGCTGCGGGCCAGGCCTGTGCCGTGCGCGCTCAGTGTCTCCGGGACTCTCACAGTGACTCGGGTCCCATTGCTCTTCTCTCCCAGGGACAGAGGACCAGGGAGAACGAGCAGTCGCTCAAGCCACACAAGCTTGTATGTTTCCCCGTCTGCATCATAATATCTCTATTTCCTGGGTTTCCCTTAGCCCGTAGTACTAAAGTACTCTGAAGAAGGAAAAAAAGTGATAAGGAAACACATTATATAATTGAGAGTAAAAATCGTTACAGCTGGCAGGCTTATGTTATCTGATTTCGTGTGAGAAAGCCCCCGCGCAATAGTCATTTCCCTCCGGGTGGCCACTCAGAGTTCAAGAGCCCAAATTTCAGCACCTAATTTTACAGTCGTTCTGGCGACGAGAATCTCCACCATATTTGGCAAAACCCAAGAGGCAGCGGCCCCTGATTCCAGATCAGCTGCCAGCTTCTCTGTCCTTGTCCCAAGTGTCCACCTCCTGGCCCCCGTCTCGGGCGTCAGCAGGGAAGACAGGTCACGGTTTTCCGTGAGACCTCGTCCTATCTCCCACAGGGCGTTCGTCACGGAGCCGAGCTCCGGGCGGGACGGGGAGCTACTGTGTTGCACAGATAAGTGCGGAGACATTTAGAAAAGAAATGCTAAGGCCAAACAAAATTATTTATTTTTTAAAGTGCTACAGCAGAATCCAATCATAACATTAACATCAGGACTGTTCCTTCGCCTGCTTCTGTGGAAAACAATGCATGCTGAATTCTGGGAAATACGATAAAGAGCACTGTGCACAAGTCCTTCGGCTCGAGTTGGGCACCTTCTCTCTTAGGCCATCTGCTTCTACAATTCGCCATCTCTTCCGCCATCGTGAAATTACGGCATAGCAAATAATGTGTGGATTGTTTTTTTCTGTTTCACAAATATTGCCAGAAAGTCAATAGTTGAGGAGAAAACCCCTGCCACGTTCGCATTTCCTCCCAGGTCCTCAGTTCAGAGCGACCCCCAGGGGCCAGTCTGCCAGCCCCATCCCCCCAGGCCCCCTGGAGACTCATTTGCTTTTTTTAAAAAATCGCCTTGGCGCAGGGAGGCTCACCTCTGAGGAAGAAGAAACTGTTGAAACAACATTTCAGAATTTGTCAACACAATGAGCTCGTGTCTCAACTCGAGGCAGATTTCTCAAGGCGTTGCTCCAAGTTAAGAAAAAAAAAAAAAGAATGTGTGGTTGGATCTTGCGAAGTCCTCTTTGGATCGTACATACATTCGGGTCACCTGCTGTCCCTAGGACCTTCCCCACCCTGAAGGCTGGGGACGGAAAGCACGTTCTGCTCTTATCTTTTCCCCGGAGAGGCCCTCGGTGCCCTGTTTCTTCTTGGTGTCTTTAAAATAGCCTCTGTGGGAAGGATCGGTCTTATCTTCCCTGCAGGGGACGGACGGCACGGCGGCCAGCCGGGAGATGGTGGCCCCGCGCTTCCTCTGGCCCTGTAGGACTCAGCCGCGATCGCGTCTCCCTGGACCCTCAGCCCTGCAGGGAAAGTGCGGCTGGTCTACACAGCCGGCCTCTCTCTGATGTCCAGCCACCTGGACACGGGGTTGGTTCCCAGAGGTGGGACCCTGGGGCCTCCGGGCTGTTGCAGGGTGCTGGGGTCCGACCCGGCCCTTCTCCTTCCTGGCCACTTCTGCTCTGACAAACCACAGCCCTGCACTTCCGGGCTTTTCCTGCTGTACCAGGGGCGCCAGTGGTTCCTATCTGTCGATCTGACTGAGCTGGACCGAAGTGGAGGAGCTCAGAACTGTACTTAGCACACGGAGTCCTTTAATCCGTGTTAGCTAATTTTACTATTCATCTGAGTCAAATTTTCCCTCTCCAATCAAGATCAGGAAACCCTTAAGCGCTTCCCCCCCTTCCCTGTTTTTCAATTTCTGCAACAGATTGCAATTTCAATGTTTTTCCCAAGAAGCCAATTTGTCCCTTTCCCTTTGCCGTGTTCCCCTCTCAGTGTTGAAGGCTGAGGTAGGAACAGAGCGTTCTTGTTTTTGCCAGCACTGGCTGTGCCTGGGCCCTGACACTGTGCCACATCAGGGAATGTCCACCCGAAGGTCCTGGGGGCTGCTCGGAGCCTCCTCCTCTGCTTCTCTCTGCCCCTGGTCCTGCCCCTTCTTCTCCCAGCCTGCTGTCTCTGGCTACTCAACAGATGCTTTGGGGAACACAAAACGGATAACACGCGGGAAGAGGGGCCTTGCGTACTGGCTGCTGACGGTCTTGCAGGGCGGCGTCTGTGCCTGGGACGCTGCGGCTTCTAGACACTGGGCCGCCTCTTCCGTGCGGAGAAGCCGGGGACAGCGCAGGCTGGCATGCTTTTAATCTAGAATAAAGGACTAGCTTAAGACTGGCCAGGTGGAAGTGGTCCCCACTTCTGCTTCCGAATTCTGCTCCTGCGCTTCATCTTGGAGAACTCCTAGAACAGGAGCACCGTTAGAATTGCATAAAAAAAAATCGAGAATACTGTAAAGGTCAAATATAAGTGACTTTCTGAATTATCTGATATTCTGGAGCTTTTTATTCCACCAATTAGAGTTAACCATGGATGATTATTGTTGACTTTACCAGGCAAGGATCTGAACTGTTAAGCGTGTGTTAAGCGTAGAAGGGAGGAAGAAAGAAATGAAATTTCCTTTGCTAGGGTAATGTGTCAGAAGAGAAAATTCCATTTCTCATGCACCCCAAGGGGATAAGCTCTGTCCTACCCCAGAAAGCTGCCCCTCCAGTCTCTCCATAGTGGGAGCCCAAGATTAGGTCCCCAGTTTTAATAAGAAGCTGGTAATGAATTAAATGCACAACTATTTTTTAAAAAAGCCTTGCTCTCTGGGGATGGAAAACATCTTTTTTTAGATCACATGTTTATTGCTTTGGTAAACAGTAAAATGCTGCTACAGCAATTACCTTGAGCATAAAGGGTTTGTAGACAGATACTTCCTGCGCTCACTTCCTCCGCTGATAGGCAGCCTGGGCAGAGGCACAGTGAGGCCGGAAGGGCTCGCCGTGGAAACTTCCTCTCTGAGAATATGCTCCGTCCATCAGTCTTCGTCTCTGCACCCATGGGGGGAAGCCTGTCCCAGCTTATCTTGGAGAAATTCTGCCTTGAAACAGGTGAAGATGCGTAGCTCGAAAGTAGTGATTTTAGTCCCTTGTTCTGATCCCTGGTGCCATCTCGGGTACAGACTGGACCTGGCATTTCTATGAGTAATTCTGTATCCTGTGTTTTCCTCAGTCCCTATGGAATCATTGAAAACAATAGATGGTGCCAATATTTCTCTTCGAGACCCAGTTGAAGTCACTTTCTAGGGTTGCTCAATGTGGTTTTAGATTTGCTTTCTTTAGTTAAGAAGAGATCAACAGATTTGAGTTCAGCTTCCACTTGCTTCTCTCTGCTGAGTTAACAGCAGTCATTAAGTTCAAGGAATACATTGTTTAGGCCTTCTGAACTGAAGCAGATAAAACCCGAGACACAAACACTGAACAATGGAGAACCATCAATTAACCACCTGCAGGATATGTCTTTACGGACTGGTCCTTTTGTAGAAAGGAAAATATATCAAGTCGGCAAACAATTACAGTGAACAATAAACTAACTCAAATAAACACCCCCAGAGCCCCTTGGCTCAAGCCCTGGCGAAGCCGCGCAGAACGGCGGTGGCGCTCTCTGAGCACTGAAAGCTCCATCGCTGCCCGCGAGAGACATGAAACTGGCCAAGACCAGCAGCCGCTCACTGCGGGCCCACAGCGTGGTCATGGTCAGCCCCTCTGGGGGCATCAGGAATCACCTGTGAACCTTGCACTCCATGGAGAACGGAGGGCCTCGGGGACCCTGAGCCACAGAGCTGGCCTGAAGGAGCTGCCCGCCATGTGCTGCTGTCTTCTGCATTCTCGCCATCGGACCCACGCGGTCCGTACGGAGGGAGGCGGTGACCCTGTGCGCTCCCCGGGGCCCGAGTCCCGGCTGCGGGCTGCGGGTGCGGCTGTGGCACGAGGCGGGGCGGGCAGACCTGTCCCTGTGCAGGATGGAAGGCCTTTCTGGGGGCCGGCTGAGGACTGTTTGGTTTTCTTGGGCACAGAGGAAAGACAGTTTCAAGAGACGAGCTGAATAATACATTGCTGAAACAACAACAGCAATAAACGCTTTCTTCTTTTTTCCCACCTCTAAAACAATTATTCCAGGAGTTTAGAAAATAAAAATTTAGACAAGGAAATTTAAATGAGGGACTTGTGCCAAGAAGGGTCTGTTGTTAATATTTGGTTCTTTTTTCTATTTCATTTTATTTTTTGTTTTGTTCTTTTCTTCATGTATGGAGATACAGTCTTCAAAAAGAATAATACAGTTTGAGAAATTAAATTCATTTGCAATAGTCTTTTCCTCCCCACTTCCTTTGGTCCAGAACACTGAAAGGAAGAGCAGGGATGACACTGTTGTGATCTTCCTTAGAAGTTAAGGCCCGTGTCCCTTCTGGTCACGCAGTTTCTTTCTGTGGAGTGGACCACTTTCCACCAGGTCTGCCGGTGACTCCTGTCTCACCCCTCAGATTCTTAGGATGAGAATATTGCCCGCTCGCTGCTCAGGGTTCTTCAAAGCAGAATGTGCCTCTGTGTGCAAAAACGACCTGTCTTGGGTTCCTCTTGGTTACTTACACCGAGTCTTCTTATTTAACTTACGCTCAGGAGTCTGATACGCATTTTCCCAAGGATTCAGTCACCTTCCTTGTGTTTGTTTCCCTTACCTGTCTCTGGAAAGGTATCTCCAATGTACTTGGAGTATTGCTAGGTTCTTCTGCAGAGGTGAAAGTGTTTTCTCGATACACACCACCTGCTACTTTCTCTTCTTATTCCTTTGAGGACAGCCATGGAAACACAATTGTGAGACCACTGCGGTGCCTTGAGCAATATGTTGACCAGACGTCCTGCAGCTAAACTCCATCAGCTTTTTTTGTGAGCCCAGAAAACTATTAGTTTTTTTTTTTTTTTGAGACAGGGTCTCACTTTGTAGGTCAGGCTGGCCCTGAGCTCACTATGGAGCCCAGGCAAGCCTTGAACTCAGCAATCCTCCTGCCTCTGCCTCTCGAGTTCTGGGATGACAGGCGTGAGCCACCACGCCCAGCAGAAAACCATTAGTTTTGATGACTTAATTAAAAAACAAAGTGGGGGGCAGAAAGATATCTACGGTCCCTAGTCTTCTTCCCTGGCCAATGGCATTGGATGAATGAATATTTTATGCACCGAGGAGGGAAGCTAGTTTCTGGAGTCACCCTAGAGTTTAAGAAATCATGTGCCATTTCAGGCCAACTGCTAAATCTGGCCTGTTCTCTGGAGCAGACGAGAAATCTACTGAATTATTATGCTGCTGGATGATTTCCATGATTAAGAATCTGTGGCACCGGGCCGGAGATTTAGCTCAGTGGTTCCGGCGCCTGTCTCACAAGCACGCGAGGCCCTGAGTTCGATCCTGGTAACCACATATATTGCTGGGCGTGGTGACTCACGCCCACCAGCCATCAATACCACATACCACAGTGCCGGGTGTGGTGGCTCACGCCTGTCATCCCAGCACTCAGGAGGCAGAGACAGGAGGATTGCTGAGTTCCAGGCTTGTCTGGGCACCA
Organism: Thryonomys swinderianus; assembly: GCA_004025085.1. Taxonomy (NCBI): domain Eukaryota; kingdom Metazoa; phylum Chordata; class Mammalia; order Rodentia; family Thryonomyidae; genus Thryonomys; species Thryonomys swinderianus. Next base: position 48,574 of record PVIC010001334.1, on the reverse strand, counting down.
TAGTGAGCTCAGGTCCAGCCTGAACTACAAAGCGAGACCCTGTCTCAAAAAAAAAAAAAAATAGAATCTGTGGCACCTCAGGCAAGACTAGGAACTCTGAAAGTGCGGCTGTGAGGGTGAGTCAGAGTGCTCTGCCTTGAGCTCTGGGCTATCGTCTTGTATTTGTGGTAACTGTGCCTGGTCAGGAGTGTGTTTGGTGAATCAATACGTAACTGCCTGTGCAGGAAGCTCACCCATGAGTACATTTCACCAGCGGCTGCTACCTCACAGCATATAGCGACACACTGCCTTTTTCATATCACAGAAAGTGGAGTCCATTGAAAATTTTTCCAGGTGGATATACAGTTATAATGTACTTCCTGCTTTTAAAAAATCCAAACTTTTCCCCAAAAGTGACTTGAATTATGACTTTTCTCATTTATTTTTAAAATTTCATTGTATATGTTTAAGGTGATGTTTAGATATACATGTAGATAGTGAAAAATTCATTGTAGTCAACATCTCCATCATCTCACATAGTGTGTGTGTGTGTGTGCACGTGTGTACATGCATGCATGTGTGTGTATGTACACATACACATGCATATGTGCATGTGAAGATCACTTGAAATCTGCTCTTGGAGCAAGACTCCTGAGGCTGGTCTAACGCTGCTAAGTGTACTCTTCAGTGCTGCGAGCAGACCTCCAGACGCCTTCTGCTTTGTGTCTGCTACTGTGTGTCCCTTCCCTGCATCTTTCCGGTTCCTGTTTCTTGGCCCACCAGTAACCTCTGTTGTGTTTTCTGACTTTATTTCCAACTTTTTGTTTGGTTTTTAACTGTTTGCTCTTTTCTCTTTCTTTCTTTCTTTCTTTCTTTCTTTCTTTCTTTCTTTCTTTCTTTCTTTCTTTCTTTCTTTCTTTCTTTCTTTCTTTCTTTCTGTACTGGGGATCAAACTCAAGACCTCATGTTTCAATTCCACATATAAATGACATCATGCAGTGTTTCCCCTTCCCTGGGCTGTTTCAGTTAGCAGAATCTCCTCAAGATTCATCCATGTTTTGACAAATGGCGGAGTATCCTTTCTTTTTAAAGCTAATTATTCCACAATCACAGTTTCTTTATCCATGTGTCCACTGACAGACACTTAGGCTGTTTCCGGTCTTGGCCAAGGTGAATAAAGTCGCGGTGAATGTGGGAAAGCAGATATCTCTGTGGCATGGTGATCTCACTTCCTTTGGTATCCACCCAGAGGAGGGACTGCTGGGTCATACATAGTTCTATTTTAATTTCTTTAAGAACCTCTGTAGTGTGTTCTGATGTTCATACCTTCTTACATTCTCAACAGCAGTGTGAAAGGGTTCCCTCTTCACATGTATGCCACACTTGTTATCTCTTGTTGCCAACAACCATCCCAGTATGTGCAGAATGATATCTCTTCGTGGCCATTTTGGTGCCTGATTTGGAAAATGATGTCTGTGCAGGTCTGTCACCCATGTTTAAGGAGGTGGGGTTGTTGTGAGGCCACATAGAAACTCCTGGGTTTGGACCACTTGGAGGAACCAGGCCTGATACAGGCTCACTGTGCCTTCTGAGCATGACCACTTGGATATAAAAAGCAGAAACACAGCTTCCATGCAACAGGACCTTCAGTTTGCTCCATGACAAGCCAAGAGGTGCATTTACTTTCGCTGAGTTCCAGGCCCTACTGTTGCTCAGCGAGGGTTTGCACTGGGTCATTTAAATGTTTGGCTGTTACAATCCATTATACCAAGTCTTTCTGGCCAGGGAACTCAGGAAAACCTTTATCCAATGAGCTGTGGTGGGGACTGTTCATTTTGCTATAGTTACTCTTTTAAAATTTCAGTGAAACTAATTGCTTAAACATATAAGCTAATCTTCATGTGCTGACTCACACCCAACGATTTCCATATTCGTTGGAATCTGCCAGACTTAATAAGTACTTTAATAAGTACTTTATAAGACTTAATAAGTACTTTACTTATTATAGGTGACTTCTGCAATAGATATGATTCATTAATAGCTAAGATTTTATATTTCATTGCAAAGAATAAAGAGCCACGGGGAATTCACTGTGAAGAGGGAACCCTTTATATGTACAATAATTTCAATAGTAATTATTAGCCAGCTTATCTGGGGTAGTTCATAAAGTTAGATTTCCTACTGAAATCTTAAAATTTGCTATCATTTAACTTAGTGAGCCTCACTGGTTAAAATATTATGTATGTGGGCCGGAGATTTAGCTCAGTGGTTCCAGCGCCTGCCTTGCAAGTGCAAGGTCCTGAGTTCGATCCCCGGTTACCACATATAATGCTGGGTGTGGAGACACACCCACCAACAATCAACACCGAATACCACAATGCCGGACGTGGTGGCTCACGCCTGTAATCCCAGCACTCGGGAGGCAGAGACAGGAGGATTGCTGAGTTCGCGGCGGCTTGCCTGGGCACCATAGTGAGCTCAGGGCCAGCCTGAACTACAAAGTGAGACCCTGTCTCAAAAAAAAAAAAAAATGAAACAATGAAAATGTGATTTTTCAGGCAACCTAAAATATTCCACTATTAGGAATTATTTCTTCTGTCTAATGACTTAAGAATTCAGCCCACCATTGTCTGCACAGTGGCCAGTACTTAAGTGCCACCAGTCAGCATTTGTTGAATGAGTGAATTCACGAATCAGTGATCAAATATACAGTATATGGAAATTTTCCCTTGAGGGAAGCACGCACCTATGGTGAGTGTAGGAAAACTGCCATTCTCCCTTTCCTAGCAGAAGCCATGCTCTAGTTTTTGAGGAGTTAAAGCAAAGGAAACAGCCTTTATTTGGAACTCAGAATGTCGGAAGACACGACTGTTCACCCACAAGTCCATTGTGTCGAAACCTGATTACATGTTGGATCAGTGCACTCTTAATTATCTTAGGTTAATTAAAAGAAACTACTAAGGGGACGAGAGTTTTCTTGGAGGGGCAAGGATACATGACGCAATCATAACTGACTAATTTGCCCACAATTGTTGGTTGGAAAACATGCGAAGGAAATTAGATTTTAATTTCCTTGGGTTGTTTTTTATTAACCTCTAACTTTATTTTCAAACAAATAGAATTTTGGAAGATCTAAGAGCATTTGTCACGACATCTCCCCAGGATGGGGAGGTCCATCAGGATGTGGACCACACACTCCCCCCGGGGGTACCAGGGTAATAATTTCCTAGCCACGAAAATCAGGGCATGCTCAGATGTAGGATTTTCATGAGAAGTGTGAAAAATGAGTATTCTCTTGAAAAATCTAGGCTACTTCATTGTTGTGACTTGGGAGTAACTTAATTCTCAATGTACTAACTCTGTGAGTTCATAAATACTTAGTCATTTAATGGTCCTGGAATGGAAAAAACATTGTTAAAAAAGAGTAACCACCACAAGTAGCATATTAGTTTTCTAGGACAGCTGTGACAGTCACCACAACTAGGTGTGTTATAAAAAAACAGTTGGAGGCCAGATGTATACAGCAAAGTGTCAGCAGGATCAGCTCCTCCCGGCACCTGGGGGGTCCAGCACACACCCCTCTCCAGGCTCCCGCTGTCGCCCACGATCCTGGTGGTCCCTGGCTCGCAGATGCAGCTTTCCTCTAGTCCCTACCCATCATCACGGAGTGGATCCTTCGTGTGACCACCTCATTCTGTCTCACGCTGTCCCTGCGTGCAGAACCTACGGTGTCCCATGATGAGCTCACTTTAGCCATCCCGTTAATCATATCAGCAAAGGCCCTACTTCTAACCAAGGCCACTTCTGGGGTTCTAGATTGGGGTGACCCTGTTGAACCTACCACAGGTGGAAAGGAGACAAGGAGGACTCAAAGGTGGCGCTTCTGACCGTAGCCTGCCAGTTAGAAGAGCCGGTCCCGTGCACGGACAGCCTCTCATAGGCGTGGTGCCGCCACCAGGGTCTCGTGTTCCTGCTCACATACAGAGCACTCAGGTATGAACAGCGCTTGGGAAGATGTCAGTGCGATCAGCTTTACTGAAAATAGTAGAAACCTTAACGCATGTTGGTCAACCATGACACTGTTAAATCCCATGTGACGATCAAAATAAAATCACAGTAAGGCAAAGTGTTCACTTTGCAACCGTTTCGGTTTCACAAGCTCCTGAACACGATGTTGTGGTTTCCCTTATCTCCTCACTTTACTTGGTAAATGCCAAGAAGTGCAAGAAGCCTGGGGCAGCTGCCCCGGCCCGTCAGGGGCACGTGGGGGGTTGGCTACCCAGCAGCCAATAGGTTTCGCTCCGTTTGCGCAGCCTCCACAGACCGGTGAGTGAGCTGCTGACCCTGGGAAACATGACTGTGGCTTTCTTCGTGAAGCTCTTTGAAATGGACCTGCAGTTCTCCACCCCCACAGAATGGACTAATCTTACCAGGCGCTGTCATTTCCTCTTTGGACTCTGCCTTTGATATCTGCTGAGATTGTACACATAGTGGATGTGGGTCCAGAAATAGGAACCTCCCTGAAATATTCAAATGTTATATTCTGCAAAACAGATCAAATTCCATGTGGAAAACAGAGCCCCGTCTTGCGAGTAACAGTGAAGACTCTGCAGAGATGGTCTTGGAAGCTAAAGGCGGGATGGAAGAAAGAAACAAGTCAGGGTCTTGTGCTGTCTGTGTGTGCCCCTGGCTAGGTCAGTGCACACGACGGTCACTGCGGAATGGAAAGCCGGCCAGCTCGAGGGCCCGTCCCATCTCCACCTCTCCTTTGGTCTGCAGGCTCCCAGGGCGGCTGACATCCTTTGCTTCCATCTGAGCTGACTGCAGAAGCAGGGAGGGCGTGAACTCACTGTATAATTGCAAGCCAGGAAAGCAAGACACTGTGGGCCAGGATATCTTAACCCTGGGGACATTCCTCAAGGTGACAGGCACCCTCCGTGGTGCCACCCTCTAATCTTGCTATTAGGGTCAATCTGGAGATGAGGGTGAGTGAGATAAACTGTGGAAATGCAGCCTGGTTGTGTGTAAACGCATCTACGAGGCCTTGAGAATCATGACTGAACCGCTCAGTCCAAGGGAGAGATAAAGGCCAGTGGTAGAATGAGCTATTTTGAGAAGCTGTCTTAAGCCACTGTGATGACTGGATTAAAACCTTGGGGCCAATCAGTGTGCTTCCCATACGCCTCCTGTTTTTAAGAGACTGAGCTGTAGGCACACTCACATCTCCATGATGCTCTCTGGATCTACTTTCTTGTTTAAATGCTAGTGATGTTATGCTCCCTGCATCCTCTTGTGGCCATCCTGAGATGGAAGGGCCCGTCCTTTACCTACTGATTGTTAGCGTCATGTACGTTACATAGTCCAGGGACTCGGTATCAACTCACACTAAAGAAGCCACCACTGAATGATGCGTTCAAAGACCTAAGATGTTTCTCTGCAGTGCCGAGAGGTTATTTTTAACTGCAGCTTTGCTAGTAGATTCCCCAAGTGTTCCGTCTTTCCCACCAGGATGTTGGTTTAGCTCCGTCGGTGATGCTATGCAGTAAAAGAGGCAAAACCACAGGTCTGTTCTTTTTGAAGCCAGATCTTCTCAGATTTTTTTTTTTTTAAAAGAAAGAAAAGAAGCACTTCTGTGATGACAAGCTTTACCCCCACAGGTTAGAAGAAAGGATCGGAAAGTGAGTGAGCCCTACTGCAAGCATTCCCGCTGCTGGAGAAAGAAAATGAACCCCCTTCAAGCTGTGTTCCTGTGCAGATGTAGGTCATGTATGAAAACATGGGGAGCTCTGGCTCCCCAAATCCTAGTGGCTTTTCTGAAAAATGCCCTGGGAGATCCTTCACGCCCGCCACCTCCGTGCGAGCCGAGCCTGACGCTCCCCGAGCTGCCCGGGGGGTGGCGCCCACCTTGCCCCCCAGATGGCTGTTGGTGCACATCTGCAGAAAGGGGCCGTTGACGTGGAATTCAAATCTGGTTGTTTGGTCCGCCGGGAGGGGGAAGGATTCTGTCTCTTTAAAGTTTGTAACGGTTGGACAGAGCTTGTCGGGTGAAGGTTAATTGCCCTCCAGTTGAAGCAGTTCTGGGCCCAGATGGGTTATCAGGGCTGAACACTCGTTACAAGATTAATCTCATTTCCGACAAGACTTCCCTTTCCTTCAACTGATTTCTGCGCAGCCATTGGAGCTGTCGCGGGCCGTTAAAAGGAGGGCGGATTGCTTTGGGATCTGAGCGCTGGTATGCAGCGAAACAATGTCGCTGGGGTCCTATCGCCGGGAACATCTTTAGGAGAACACACTGCAGCCGTGGTAGGAAGGCCGAGGCTCATCAACAGCAGGACAGTTGGGGCCCTTGGGCCAGTGCGCTCGGGGACGAAGGCAGTTGCAGCCGCCTCTCGCTTGTATGCTCTTGCCCCCAAAACGGCACCATGCTTCGGGCTTCGATGGGTTTTGGAGATTTCCACACCGTGTACTGTGATAGGAGTGTCCTTCCCTTGTGACCAGCGGGGCCGTGCTCCGCAGTGGAGGTGCCCTAGGAACGGGCGGAGCTGGAGGAGGGAGCGCTGGGTCCCGACGCCCACGCGCTCTGGAGGCGCCCTGGGTTAGTTCCGGGCCTCTGACGGCTTCCGAGATGTCACGCTACCATCATGCCACCGCTGCCTAACAACTGAGGGCCAACATTTCTTTCTTTGAGAACAAGCAGCTTAATGTCTTTAGTTCATCTTGGGAAATGCCCCCAGGAACGCGGCACCGGGACCCGCCGCGCTTTGTTCCCTTTGGGATCGGGCGTGTGCGCGTGCGCCAACCCGAGGCCCTCGCAGGACAGGCAGGTGCCCTGGGCCGCGGGAGCGTCGGCTAATAGCGCTCAGTAAACTGAGGCGGACACGTCAGAGGCCTGGAGCCCTGGGGAGAGCGAGGTGGATCCCAGGGCAGCCGCAGGGCGCGGACTTCGGATAAGGAGGCGCAGCAGGTGCCGGACAGGAGCCCGGAGGAGGCGGGAGAACAGGGTTCGCTTGTCCTGCCGGGGGAGAAGTGCAGAACCCGCATCCCGGGATGGACGGGTGTCACCCTGAGAGCCTCTGCCCTCCTCTCACGGAGGCGCGGGGACAGCAGCCCACCCCGAGAAGGGCCCCTCTGCGCCCGGTGTATGCAGGGGCCATCAAGGCCACTCGCTCCCTCTGTTAGTGAAATCTGGCAGTGGAAGCAGTGACGGGGTCGCCTTTGGCAGGAAGCCGGCCTCAAAGGCATAGAGAGAGTTTGGGTTTCTTCTCTTGTCTTTTCAGCCCGTCTTCCCTCAGGGGCTGGGCTGGCTCTCCAGGCTCCGCGGTGCCCTACGTTGTGAGCGGCTTTGCAGCCCTTTCCATCCTAGGCCGTGGGCAACGTGGGGCACCGGAAAGGCTGGACTGTGTCATGAGCGGGAGGGGTCCTACTGTGAGGGTCCGAGAAAGCTTCCCTGGGAAAGTCAGGCAAGTTCGCGTCTCACAGGCTTTCTGGTGACTTCTTAGCAGGTTTTTTTCTTTTTCCAAAGACAAAAACACTACTGCACTGAAGCCTTTTGTGGACCCCGTCGCTTTACCAAAAGCTGGGGGTATGGGACCGCCACCTCCTGGACAGGCCGCAGTCTCATTGTGCTCAAAGAGAGCGTTGCGTCTGGCCCCACAGCCATCTCGGGGTGTCATCAGATTTGTGTTCATTTGTATTCATCTTTAATTTGCGATGCCAGGAGTGGAACCCGGGCTGCGGCCCATGCTGGGAAAGCGTTCTGCCCCGGGCCCAGCAAGCGCATGGGCTTCTAGGCAAGACGCTGAGGAGCAGGCGCAGGAGCAGGAGCAGGAGCAGGAGCAGGCGCAGGCGTTGGGAGCCCCAGGCTCGGGGCAGCCTCCGTCCTGACCGCTGAGCACCGCGTCGCCGTGAGGGTGAGCCCCTCGGGGACGCGCAGGCGCGCTGCTGCCCGGGATCAGCCTGCAGGAACAGGCCGGGCGGGAGAAGGCGCGGGGCCGGGCTGCACGCCTGGTGCCCTCTGGTCTCCTGCAGTGGTAGCAGCTGGTGGCATCCAGCCTCCCCACCAGAAGCCATGCCGTGCTCTCCAGGGAGTCCTTCTAGGGAACGTGGGAGTCGTGCCTCAGAGAGGGCAGGGCCCATGGGGCAGGCCGGAAATCCTCCACACGGCCATCTTCGTGGATGGAGTCAAGGCCCACAATGTCTTCTCCAGCTCAGGGTGACTTGACTCCATGACTCACACCCTGGCAGGAGCCCCCCCCCTTCCTTGCCCTTTCTGGGAAGTAAACACTCCGTAAAGGGCGGATTTACTTGAAGGGTGAGTAAACTTTTAACCACCCCTCTTTAGCCCCTGTGGAGGAAAAGGAATGTTGGTACATTTTTTTCAATTTCTTTCTCTTCATATATATATATTCCTATTTATATATGTGTATTCCACATATTTTTGGAAGTACTGGGGACTGAATCCAGGGCCTTGGCACTGAACCACATCCCTGTCTTCCCTTTTTATGTTTTATCTTGAGACAAGAACTCATGACGTTATCCATGCTGGGCTCACACGTAGTGATCCTCATGCCTCAGCCTCCCAGAGTGCTGGCATTATAGGTGTGTGGCACTACAGCCAGCTCAAACTCTCCCAGTTTTAGTAGGTAGAACCTATGTAAGCTTTGAAATAATGTCTAAACCATACATTTAAATACAACCTTGTCGCACAAACAATAGCATTCCTAACATTTGTGTTTAAAATTTGGTTTCTTTTTTCTTGGTTATTTTCTCTGGGTCCCAAAAGGGCCCCTCCCTGTAGGCGTGGGATAAAAGCTTCTGTAATTTCTTGGCCTTCCTAGATTTGAGTCTATTTCCCACACGTCAAGGTGAGATTAAGCTTGAATCATCACTATTTTAGCACTGGTGGTGTCTGAAACAATGATGTTCTGTTTAACCAAACAGAGCCTGGAATCTGGGCATGGTGGTGCATGCCTATAGTCCCAGCACTGGCGAGGCTGAGGCAGGAGGATGACTGTAAATTCGAGACCAGCCTGAACTATATAGTGAAACTGTTTGAGATAGAGACAGAGAGACAGACAGACAAACAGACAGGCGCAGACTCTCAAGGGAGGAATGGGCAGCAGAACAGACAGATGGTTTCCTGGCACGCGCACCTGCCAGACCCCGTGAGTCACAGGCAGGAGGGACCGAAGTGATCGTAAATCTGACGAGGAGATCATGGCTCAGCTTGGGGCGGGGGGACTCACAGTGTGTAGGAAATCGGGGTCATGATGAGACCTTTACTGAGCAGGACAGGGACACACTCCGGGGAGACGGGCCTGGGCTTCTTGAGGAACAGTCACCGCTCGGCGGCCTTGCCCTCCCGGAGGGTACGAGACGTCCACCACCAGCAAGCAGCATGTGCGGCTGGCTGCAGCCCCGTCCTGGCGGGGTACCCGCTGTCCCCCTGCAGAGTCGGGGGCACAGGGCAGCCCTCTCTTTCCTCCTTTGTGCTCACAAGCTTGTTCGCTTCCCTCCAGTAAATTGGCCTCCACTTCCGGTGCCATTGTTCCAAAACATGCACGGGCTCCTGGCCCTCACCCCAGGAGGCCTTTTCCGGCCCCCCCCTTTGGAGAGCTCTTCACGAAGACCCCAGTGCTCAGACCCCAGGCAGCTCCGCTGAGGCACTCTGGAGGGGACTTCTGGGCACTGGGTCGCGGATGCTGGCGAACTACTCCCCTCCGGGACCCACCCCCGGGGTCCCTACTGGACAGGCCAGGCTGCTTAGTTTGTACATTGAACACTTGCCTGAGCTTGTGCTTGGACTCTGGAGTGGTCTCCATACCAGTGTTAGGAATCCTAGTCCCGATTCACTGGTCACCGCAGCCGAGTCCTCCTCTTCACGAGGAGAGGCTTGGGCTGGCCCGGGAGGGTGCTGCCACTTGAGTTGTTGTGGGGTTCCAGAAATGGGCATGTTGTCCTGGGTTTCAGCACAACCTGTCTGGTCACTTTTATGAGCGAAGCACCATGGGGATCACTGTCCAAAGATTCATCCCCGTGGGCCCTGGGACCCATGCTGAGTGCCAGAGCACCCTGTCCTGCTCCCTCCGCTGCTCTTGTGGTCCTGCCCATCCCACTCCGCGGGGACTAGACACGGGAAGGTTATTTGCGGAGCCAGCGAGGAGCAGAGCAGGCCTAACGAAGCCTTCTCCACAGTCACTGTCACCAAGTCCGCTCTGTTTCAGTTTTAAACCTTTGTTTTGGGCACTCATTTCAAATTCACAGAAGCGCTGCAAGGGTGGCAGAGAGTTCTTGGACCTCCTCAGCCAGCTTCACCTTGAGTCGACATCTTAGTGACCACGGCCCAGTGATCTAAACCAAGCAATGAGCTGGCTCAGGCGTCAGAAAACATGGCTCCCAGGCCGAAGCCAGCCCGCACCTGCAGAAGCAGAAGGTTCCAACGGAACACGGCCGTGCGCTTTCCTTCTGCAGCCGTGACGGGGCTGGGTGGTTTCCGAGGAGACCGTGTGGCTCGGCTCTCCACACACACGCGGGCTTCGCCCCGATTCCACACGCTTGTCGTCGCCACCCTCTTTCCGGGCCGGGGCGCCTCGGGGCGGCTCGATGCCCGTGCCCCGTCTTGGCAGTTCCCGGTTCCCTCCTGACCTTTCGTGACCCGACAGGGCCCGGAGCGCCCCTCAGGGGCCGCAGAGTGGCCGCTCGCGGGGGAACAGTCACGGTTTGGGGAAGGCTGTCTCTCCAGGGACGCGGCTCCTCCACCGCGCCCTCCACGTGCCGCCCGGCCGCGAAGACCTGGGCTGCTCGGCCGGTTCCGTGTCCGCCATTTTCTCCAGCACGGGCGCCGTCGCCCCGTCGCCCCGTCGGGAGGCGTCAGAGGCCGCGGCCTGCGTTAGTCAGGGCGGCTGGATGCCTGGCGGCCCGAAGGCTGCCTCGCACCAGTCCCGCATCCATCAGTAGGGTCTCCCGCGGCCGGTGGGGAGCGGGGTCCCGGGGGGCTCCCTGCTCTCCTCGTCCCTTCCGCGCGTACTCTTCGAGGGTCTCCTCTACCAAGAGCCGTCTCCCCTCCCCCACTGCTTATTTAGCCGCATCATTTAATTTCATCATTTACTTCCTAGCACGGACATCGGGGTTCTTTTCAATTCTTCAGGTCAGAACTCACTCTCTCCTGATACGTTTTGTAGCCCCGCGAGCCCCAGCTTTTGCCATTGTGAGTGTCCCTGTCCTGCGCATGTCTTGAAGACTTGCGCTTCTTCGTTTGTGAGCGTTTTCTCGGCTTCATTTTGGGGCACGCGTCCTCCCGAGCCCGGCAAACCCAGCGGAAGCGGAAGCGGAAGCGGAAGCGGAAGCCGTCAGCCGCAGAAGCGCCGCGCGCGCCTCCCTCGGTCCGGCCTGGCCGGAGCCACACAGCGCGTGCTGCGGGAGGGCCGCCTTCCCCGGGGCTGCGGGGGGTGACCGTGGAGGGCTTGCTCACTGCTGCCTCGGGCGCGAGAACGGCCTCTGGGGCGCGCTGCTGAGCTGGGAAGCAAAGGTCGCGGCTCGGAACGCCCAGCGCCGGCGCGGCGGATGTGCCAGCGGCCCCCGTTCCCGACCTCACGCCCTCAGAAGTCGCCCGGTGAACCGCTGTCATCCGGCACCACCTGTACGTTTCCGTGGACAGCGTATACGTGGAACTCCGCCGTCGTCCAAGATGCCAGCTCAGCCAAAAGCAGCTGGGGCGGGAGGGCCCGGGCAGTGCCATCTTCTGTGGGTGACGGTGTCGAGGGAAGAGAGGAGGTGTGCGCCGGGGCTGCCAGACTCATCTCCCCCGGGTGCACTGCGGCTTGTCGAAGCAGAAAAACAGGAAAGCCGGACAAGGTGTCCCCGAGACGCTCAGGAGGATGAGGACGTGCAGGTGGCCGCTCCGAGTGCATGGTGTGCCCCGGGCCGCCAGTTCCTCTGCCAACGTCAGGGAGAAGAGAGGCTACCTTAGAGGCTGGGCTGGGAGATGCCCTCCGCTTCCCACCGGGATTTGGGAATGCTGCTTTTTGTTAGTACTACTTTGTGAACTTTAATGTCATCAAATATAAATAATGACCGTGACAGTATTATAAACAGGAATGCTCATTATATGCCAGGCGTTGTAAGGGGCAGGTAAGAGAGAGTAGAGCGGGACAGGTAAGGAGAGGTGCAGTCATTAACCTCCAGTAGCACGTAAAGAGAGGGAAGGAGAGCGGTTATGTGCCCGTCGGTGCCCCGCCCACAGCTAGGCAGCTGGAGGGACAGAGGTAAATCACACGCCCACTTCCTGTCCGGAACTTCCGGTGTAATGTCCTAAGAAAGACATACAGACCCACGGGTGTATAACATCGTCTGCTAGTTTAAACATCTGTGTATAGTAAAAGAGTAAAATTAAAAAGCTCAATCAGGCAAAATGGCTGTAACAAATGCTACAAGCGTTCAACACGCACAGTGTGTGAAGATTGTGTTAGGACCGAGTGAGTGTCTGTGCAAACACACCCATGAGTGGTGAGCAGGAGCCCGCGCAAGAAGTTACAGTCTTACACCCGTGCCCTCCCATCAGCATCAACAAGTGTCATTTCATTACCCAGATAATAGCAAGACCTGCCTGAGAGCTGCCTGGAAGTTTTATTTTTCATTTCCTTCCAGATTATTTGAACATAAAAATTAAAATGAACTTGTGATGTCATCAAATGTATTTCTTACAAACTAATGTTGTGTAAAGGAGAGAAGGAAAGTACCCGGAGCAATAACAGCATGGTGCCGGGGGAACACGAGACACAGCGAGCTGCGTCCCCATGTCCTCACCCGCCGTCTGAGGGAAGCGTGCTGCCCGCGGGGACCTAGCGTTTCTCGGCGTCTGTGGCTGAATTTCTGTGAAAGTCTCATCCGGAGAAATGGGAGTTGTGAAGACCACGGGACACACATGGCGGGTGCCTAGACCCCTGGGGTTCGCACGCGAAAAGGGTTTCGTTCTGGTCACGAGGAGCGGAGCCGAGTGATCGTCCTGCGGTTGCTCAGAGAGGGCCGGACAGCGATGGGGTTCGGCGTGGATGTCTGGGGTCCTAGGACGGGGCTGGACCTGGGCACGGGCTGGCAGCTGCCTTGGACTGGAGCCGAGCTGGCGTCCTCGGGAATGCGTGCACAGCAGCGGGGGAGCCGCTCACCCTGGGGACATGCCGGCCCTTCAGGGTCTCAGGGCTTTGGCTTTATGTGGCCAGGAGGCTGCAGCCCTGGCTCACGCTGCCTCTCGAAGATGGCAGCTTTATTCGGGGAGCCTCTGAGACGTGGAGGGGAGGCACCCTTGGAGTGCAGTGTCGGGGGGACCTGAGAGCACCGCTCTTGTCTCTGCTGTGACTTTTGCTTGTGAGTCCTTAGCTGTGGGGTGACTGGGGCAGCAAGTTGTCTCCAGCTTTTTTTTTTTTTTTGAGACAGGGTCCAACTTTGTAGTCCAGGCTGGCCCTGAGCTCACTATGTAGCCCAGGGAAGCCTTGAACTCAGAAATCCTCCTGCCTCTGCCTCCCCAAGTGCTGGGATGACAGGTGTGAGCCACCACGCCCAACACTGTGGTATGTGGTATTGATGGTGGGTGAGTGTGAGTCACCACGCCCAGCATTGTACGTGGTTACCGGGGATCGAACTCAGGACCTTGTGCTTGCGAGGCAGGTGCCAGAACCACTGAGCTAAATCTCCGGCCCATCGTCTCCAGCTTTTGAGAAGGAAAATGTCTTCAGGAATGATGGGGATTTGGGAAATCTTTGCCTCAGCATTGTCTTCTGCTTTTTGAAAATGAGCAATCTCCCCAAATCTATGCCCTGTTAACCCTAACTTTCCTTTTGGTATCCAGAGAAGTATATGGTGTGATAGAAGAGTACAGTGCATATTCAGATTTTAAAAGGTTTTAGTGATGAAAAATGCATCATTTGGAGTCCCTCTCGGAAAGCCGCCTTCACTCCGGACACTCCTCCATGTCCCGGCTGCTTCCTGCCGCCGTTCTGGAAGGCTCTTTCCTGAGGGTCTCTAGTTGCGCTGCCTCGATGTCCTGAGTATATTCAAAACAGTTTCCTGTCGTGATAATTTTGACTTCGGGGAAGAGCCGGAAGTCACACGGTGTCAGATCTGGTGACTGGGGTAGAACAGGACAAGGTGTCATGTCTTTACAAGCCGCCTTTCCGTCAGATGGAACTCAGCAGCAACAGTAACTATATTTTTGGTCACAGTTTGCAGGGGTACTCAAGACAGAGGACTTTGACAATTTCTACAGAAAGAGCCAGAATAGTGGGATAGAGGAGATTTTTGAAGAGGATCCATGGCAATGTGTCTTTTACTCTAAAAGAATTTTAAATTTGAATATGCACCACATATTTCAATCACACATGGTACATTTTTCTTTTCTACCTTCCTCCTCCTCCTTTTCCTCTCTTTCCTTCTCCTTCTTTTTCTTCTTCTCGTCCTTCTTGAGTGACACAGAGCACTGGAATAGTTTATCAGGCCCCTAGAGCATCGCAAGGGGGAGAAGAAGCCAGAAGACGGTGCCCGCATGGCCATGAGTGCCATCGCCGATCGCTGCCTCTCCCGCTGGGTGGTGAGGAGGGCGCAGATCCGAAGGAACTGAAGTCTCTCCGCCGAGGCGCGGCTCCGGCCGTCGGCCACCAGCCTTGCCCCTGGCCTTGGGGTACAACAGGTCTCCAAGCAGAGTCCCGGAAGCCCAGGCGCAGCTCCCCTTTTCTCCCTGGGCTCGCAGCTTCTGGCGCTGGCTGACGCCGGAGGGTGTCTGGAGAAGGCAGGAAGCTAGAGGAGAAGAGACAGTGGCGTGATCCCCAGCATGCGTAGAGGCGCACCTCTGACCTCCCTTGGGCTCGGGTGTGCGCGGAGCCTGTGCGTGTTGGTCACGCACACGTGCTCTAAATGAGCGTGCCCATGTGGGTGCTTAGGTCAGTTTCTACGTCATGTGCCAGAAAAGTAGTGGGTTTATTTATTTACTTATTTAAACTTTTTTTTGGTATTCAAACTTTGCTTGGAATGCACTGACTACGTGACTTAAATAGTTACTGTCTTTGTGCTGTTTGGGCCGTGAAATTCAAATCCTGAGCAGTTCCTGGAAGGCTCAAAATCAAGATGCAATTAGTTCATTTGTTCGGGCTGTAGGTCCCAGTCCTGTGGAACTGGTGACTCGATGAGGACATCTTCATCGTGAGAGGACTCACTGGTCTTTGCCTTTCGTGTTCCTGCTCCTGATTTCCATGCCTTGGCCCCTGAAATTCTTCCACCTCCCGCTTTCTCTGTGTCCCCTCCTTCTCCACACCCACGGACATGTATCCGACCACACCTGACTTGTTAATCTAATGCACTTATTCATGGCAAGTGGCTGTTTCCAATTTCATAGTTTGTTTTCCGAATGCTGTTTGGAAAACCACATAATGTATGAAAGCTTGGGAGCTCTGTTTAGGGAAGAGAACCACCCCACCCCTCCAGGAGTGTGCCTCCGAGCTTGTGTGTGGCTTTGGAGGCATTTGTAGTGCTAGACTCTACCTGAATGTGTCTCTCGCCTTTTGGCATGTTGTTTGTGACTTGTTGGACCTTTCTGCTGAGCTGAGGCTGAGTCTTCATCCAGAAGAGCAAAGTCTTTACCTCTGTGACTTGAACGCCAAGATCTGGCCTTCCTCCTTTGACGTGTGGTGCTGCGAATCCAGCCCAGGGACTTGTGTCGTCGGTCCTTGGATGTTCTCCTGCTGAGCTCCACCTCCCTCGCCCAAGAGCATGCTGGGCTTGTTTTGTGCTCAGAGTGGTCATCTACAAAAGGAATGTCCGACACTTGACATTCTTTAAATTCCTGGCTTATTGTTTGCCTTGAAGATGTGCCTCCTGTCTTTAAGAGGCACGTCTTCCTGAATCCTCAGCTCCAGAGGGGTCACCTGTGCACACTATGTGGGGCGTAAGCCACACTTGCTAGGGTAAACCAATTTTAATTTTCACACTTTTTCATTAACGCCACAGTCAAGCGTGTCTTCCTGAATAAGAAGGACACGATCCTCCACACCATGAGATGGTCGTGTGTCCACCGTGCAGGCTCTGAAGCATTTGAACTACTGTGACGGCAGAGATGAATTCTCTTCACAGTCCTGGATTTGCAGGTGCCGGACACTCAGAGCCCAGAACAAACTGTATGGGGGCACAGATCACTGCCACCGCGTTACACACATTTTCAGTGTGGGACTAAGGTCTCACTCACATCAGCCACAAGTTTATCCAGTAGCTGTCCATGTATGTCAATGACAGTGAGCATTTGCCCCTGTCCCCAGAGTAGGGTCATTCTAAATGCTTAGCCTTTCAGCTCTACTAGTCATTCAAGGCGTAAGGACACTCGGAGGGTCCCGCCCCCTCCTTATCCCACCCTCCTTTTTGACAGGGTCGAGGAGGAGGATGTATTCACAATCCAGTCAGTACTGGTCAAACAGGTTGAGGTGGTTGAGGCTGTCACCGAGGGTGGTGGGGCTCATAAATTAACTGCAGTGCTTCAGTAAGCAAATAGATGTTACTTTCTGAAGCAGTTTTAAGTTCACCTCAGAACAGTAGAAGACACAGATGCGTCCCATGCCCTCTGTCCCCTGTAGTGCGCAGTCCCCACCATCAGCGTCCCCTGCAGAGAGCGTCTTTTGCAGGCGATGAGCTCCCATCCGTGTGTCCGTCTCCACGGTAGACATCGGGTCCTTCTCGGGGCTCCACGTTCTACGACCCAGATCCGCAGTTGCAGAGTCGCGCCGGGTAGTGCTGCTGCCCTCCAGGCCTCTGTTCTCCCCCCTGTTCATCCCGCGCCGGCCCCAGTGGGAGCGAGCGGGATCTTTCCCTCTGCCAACAGTTGACGCCTTCTCCGAGGCCCTAGCGCTGGGCTGTGCGTGGACCCTCTGCACGCGTCATTTCTTGAGGAGCCTCTCCGCCCGTGCCTTTGTATCAGGAGCTCAAAGCGTGAAACAGCAGCAGAGAGCGGCCCACACAGAGCACAGCCCCTTGGAGTCCGGCCTTCTCGGCCTCCCTCGCCACTTCCGGTCAGCGCTGGGAACGCGCATCCTGGTGCGCGCTCTCGCGGGAGGCGCAGAAGGTCACTCCCAGGACACGTGAGCAAACTGAGGTGGTAAAATGCTCACCCGGGTCCCCCAGGCCACACCCACATAGTCCTTTCGTGCTTTTCTCGTGGGTTCCCCACTCGGCATGCTCCCCACTGACCGCCGAAGCACGCTGCTCCCTCCCTCCTCACCCATCGGACAGACCATCGCCCGGCAGGGCCCGGCTCTTAGTCCTGTGCCCAGGGAGTTCTGCCCAGTGTGTTCAGGGTGCGTGGCACTTTCCTGGGCACCGGAGAAAGAGGGAGCAGCCCAGGCCCTGGGGAGCTGGTGTTCTGCCAGACTGCAGGTCTCCCGTCCTCGCTCTCCGTGTATTTTTGGTCCTTGCTAAAGTGATCACAGTCAGTCTCGAGTGAGAGGTGGAGGCCACGGCCCCCCTGTGTGGCTGCGACGCGTGCTGCTGGAGTTTCTCTGCACATGGTAAACACCCCCGCATGTTATTTATGTTAAATACATTAGACATTCTACATTGAAATGAGACACTTACAACCCCCAGGAAGCATATAAACTCAGAGGGCCTTCCAATTCCTAAGTCCAGCATACGTGTTTAATCATTAAAATGACCTGTGTTAGTTATTTAGAAAAAGAATCAAATCTTCCTTAAGACTAATCAACGGATGCCACCTGCCAAGCCAGCGATGCTCCAGGGTGGTGAAGAGCGAGCTGGCAGTGGGGACCGGGCTCTCAGCAGGCGTAGGAGAGAGAGGTGACCCACAGTCCCACTCGTGTTTCGGAGGCGGTGGTCCCCTCGACAGACCCGCCTCCTCTTTTCCCAAAAGTCACCTCGCTTTCAAGAAGGCTCAGCCGGAAACAAGTGTGTGCGCTTTGCGGAGAGTCGAGGGTGGGCGGGTTGTGTCCAGGGTTGGAGCTAAGGGCGAGCGCTCGACAATCAGGACGCGGAAAGATGCCAGCACCTCGCTCGTGGGTTTTAAATCCACGAGCTCCGAGTTTAACACCCGGCGAGCACTTTCGGGGGCTCGAGGTGAGTGTTTCTGTCCCTTCGCATGGCGGCGCTCCGCTGCTAGCAATGTGCTCTTGTGGAGTGCTTTATTGCCGTCACACTGCGGTACCCGCGGGGCACACTGCGCCCCAACCGTGCCGGTGTCCTCCACAGTCGTGGTCCTCGGGGTCCTTGTGCACACGTGAGCGTGACAGGGATTCCACGCAGCCCTTGTTGCGGGTCCTACCTATTGTTTTGTTTTGTTTTTTCGTTTTGAGACAGGGTCTCGCTTCGTAGTTGAGGCTGGCTCTGAGCTCACTGTGTAGCCCAGGCAAGCCTGGAACTCAGCAATCCGCCTGTCTCTGCCTCCCGAGTGCTGGGATGACAGGCGTGAGCCACCACGCCCGGCCTACCTATTGTTATTTGCAGAACTGGAAGGCAAACCAGAAATTCTGAAACATTTACTTACAAATTTGCTTTAAAATAACAAATCATAAATGCATCACATGTCGGCACAAATATTTCAGGAACATTATTATTTTCAAGAAATATATTTAGTGGAATGATGAGCAAAATTGTGTCTTATATTGTTGTTCTTTTGAAAATCTCTCAGATGCTGGAAGGCAGCCAGTCTTGTACCTGCTCCCTTGATCTGTTGTGGGGCACACGACGCATGCGTGTCCTCCTTGGCCCTCGAGAGGGTGAGGGTGGGAGGGCGTCCAGGCGATCCTGAGCCCCACGGACGGGGCTGGCTGGAGTGATGTTCCCCTGAGCGTGTGTGCTGAGGCCTGAGCCTCAATGCTCTGTTTATAGAGAGGCGGCCGGACAAGGTGGCACCACCTTCATAGCCCAGAGTGGGGGGGAGGGGTTGTCTGTTGCTCAGGGTCCTGGCCAGTGGGCTTTGTCCTCTAAGCTCTGCAGGCCGAGGCGAGACTGTGTCCACACTGGGCTCCTGGGGTGCTGAGCTGAGCGGGGCTCCGGAGCAGAGGGGCAGATGCCCTTCGCCCGCGAGGAGACCGTTCTGGTGCCTGGGCTCTGACGACGAGGGCTGTCCACGGGACGTCGCAGGGACAGGGACGAGGTCATCTAGATGCTGCCTTCCCCGAGCGCGCTGAGCATTTTGTTTCAGAAGGAAGTGACTGGCCTCACCATTGCTGCAGAAGCTCCGAAACCTTCGCTCAGCCCGGAGCAGAGCTACAGGCCTGTGATCCTAACACCGTGGGAGGCTGAGGCAGGAGGGTCACAAGTTCTTGCCCAGCCTGTATAGCTTTGTGACTTAGAGAGACCCTGCTTGAAATGATACAGAACGATTCAGAAAGAGCTGGGGATGTGAAATTTGCATCCTTACTGTGTGTGTGTGTGTGTGTGTGTGAGAGAGAGAGGGAGGGAGGGAGAGAGAGAGGGAGGGAGGGAGAGAGAGAGGGAGGGAGGGAGAGAAACCTTTACGCTGGTTCAACTTGACCATGAACAGGAGGGAAGCAGTCCCGTAGCCGCCCTCTGTTCTCAAAGGCCCTGAAGCTCGCAGCGCCCCGCCCCCAGCCCGGGGTGACCAGGGATTTGCTGCTGTGGGTTCGGTTGTGCCAGTTCTTTTGGGGTGACACTGATCCAGCTCCCCGTGTCCTGAACTGGGGGACGGTGCGGCTCAGGCTCAGCGCAGCGCGTCCTGTGGGCACCAGACACTGTAACAGTGCCCAAGGCGGAATGAGAGGCCCCAGGCCCAGGTGGGGGGGGGATGGCGTCCCTCGCGAGTGGGACCGGGGCACCGTCACGTTTTATAAGTGTGGCGTTTGCTGTGTGCACGGTGCACACAGTGTGTCCATTGTGATCATACAGGAAAACACAACCGAGAAGATGGAAACGGTTTTCTCTGGAGAGCCCTTATGAGGTGAAGAGGCTTAGTGCCTGGGCTGCATGCCGGGCAGCCGGAGAGGTGGCGCTCTGCTGAAGCCGTCACCGGCTCCGTCACCGGGCTCGGGGCCCCTTCCCCACCTCGCGGGAGCACTTCCTCCGCAGCTGTCCCTGCTTCTGGGGCCCCAGGCCCAGCCCAGCCCCACCCTGTCCCTCAGCTCCTTCCTCGGGGCTTGGCTCCCCTGGGAGCCCTGGCCTGGCCGTCTCCGCCGCCCCATTCTCCCCGCTCTCCTGGAGGCCTCGCCGGCCCTGGCTCCCCGTCTTTCCTCCCAGGCTGCAGAACGAGACCTGCACACCTGCCCCCGGCTCCCGGGCAGCTGTGGCCCTGCCTGGGGCTGGGCTGTCACACGTCCGGGAGAGCTGCCGTGCCAGCTGGTCCAGGCCTCAAACACAGGCTCCAGTTAGCTCTGTGAACCACGGGCTTGATTAATTTCAGAACATTATTAAGACGTTGTCTCACCTGCACTTGTTGGCGTACAGGGGCTATCAAAACAAATGATGACTTTTTACATTCGAACATTTATTATAGTAAAAGACACATTGCCAGGAATTCCCCTCAAAATATCCCTCTCGTTTGGAACTACTTACTCACTCATTCTTGCCGCTTCCTGCAGTGGCTCTGGAGTCCTCTTTCTTCAGTGGCTTTAGCCGCACTGTTCTAGCTGCCTCAGTGTCTTCCAGACATTTCCTTGTCGAGGTCATTTTGACTTTGGGGAAGACCCGGAAGTTGTATGGTACCAGATCCGGTGACTAAGGTGGATGAGGTCTCAGTGCCACGTTTTTAGGAGCTGCCTTTTGGTTGGATGATACTTGGCAGTAACATTCGCTCTATTTTTGATGACATCCATGAAGACTGTCAGGAAAGAGGACTCCAGAGCTGCCGCAGAAGGTGGCCAGGGTGGTGCTTGAGCCACAGGGCCAGAACGTAAGGAGACGACGAGGTGGCAGTTTGGCTGTGTGTTGCCTCCGTGCGTTTCCTGCTGTCCCCGCTCCCAACACCTAACACCCTTGACCGAGAGCAGGGTGTGAGGCTCGAGACGCTGATCGGGGGCAGAGTAGGTGAACACTTGAGAGTCTTGCTAGGTTTGGACATTTTATTGGACAAGCGTTGTGGAAGTAACCAGAAATACCGAGTCGGAGCCCCGCGGGGATGGCAGGACCAGCAGCACCTGTGGGCTCTCTGGCTGGGGCTGGGGCCGTCAGGCCAGGCCAGGGTCCGCTTCGCTTCTTTTATCAGGCCGGGAGTTTAAGGTGTGGGGAAGACAGGGGCGTACGTGATTCCCTGACTCAGGGATGAGTCTTCACACCTCGATTTAACTTCCGAATCAGTCTACAGGGCATCTGTGCTCACAGCTAGTAACAAGTGTGAGTCTCTTGGGCTGGAAGGCAGGGGAGCGAGGGGTCCTCTGCTCCTGAGCAGCTGCTTCTCTACAGGGCTGCACCCACAGGGCACCCTCGGGGTTCCAGTGAAGGCGATGCATGAGCAGCACCTGGGCCCGGTCACCTGCCCACTGCCACAGGCGTCTTTGTGCTGTTCAGGGCCTACACAGGGGGGCCCAGCAGTTCCGGGCTCCAGAAGCGTCCTCTTCCTCTCTGAAAGGACAAGCAGATGTGGTCACCCGTGAATCTGTCCCCTGCACACTAATAAGGCTAAGACACGAGGTCTCCACCTGGGAGGTGACCGAGGCCCATGGAGGGTGTCTCTAAGGTTTCGGGTCCCCAGGCCATGCTTCAGTTCAATACTGGAGCATGAATGTACCTATGAAAGGAGCTGAAATAGCTCAGTGGGGAGAGCATTAGACTCAAGATCCGAAGGTCCCTGGTTTGATCCTGGGTTTTGGTGGGCTTTTTTTCTCAAGCTTTTTGGGGGTATAGCTCAGTGGCGGCAAATTTAACTGTATTTAACGGAAAGAGTCTCCAGATTTCTAAAATGGACAGACTTACAGGAGCTGGCACCAGACCCGAGCGCCCCGTCAGGTGTGAGATATGCCTGAGTTGTTTCAGATTGTGGTCAGCGTGACCATCTGTGATTCAAACGTGTCAGGGGTTGAGGCCAGAGCTCCAGAACCATGCACGCCAAATCTCTTTAGCAACCAGTTGACTGGGGCACACAGGGCGCCGGGACTGAGGCTGCAGCCTGGTGCTCACCCTCCATCGTGGGAGAGGAGCCCGCTCGGCGCGCACAGCGCTCGCAGGATCTTGACGCCCTGGCTACTTGGTTCCCTTGCTGCGGAGCAAGCGGAGAGGCTTTCTGGGCTGGAAGTTCTCCACAAAACTCGGGCTTAGTCTTCTGCCTGGGGAGAGAGGCGCCACCACTCACAGAGCCAGAGCCAAAAAAAAAAAAAAAACAAAACCCTTGACTGGGACTGGGCCCTCCCGTGAGCCACCCTGGCTCCTTCCCCCTCTGGAGTCAGCGTCTGGGAAAAAGCAGACATTCCCGTACGTGTGCACTTTAAGCAGTGCGCGGCCTCTGCCAGTAACTGCCGCTCAGGGGCGGGGACCAGAGGGGACGAGAGGCTGAGTCGGACGGAGATGGGGTCCTCACCGCACAGCAGCAGCGCCCGGTGGTCCTGAGCGGAAGATGTCCACACAGACTGGACCTGGGTGGCGGGCTCTGGGCACAGTTCAGGAGCAGCTCGGTCTCAGCGCCTTCGTTCCTGATCCGGCTTCTCCACCATCTGCTCCGGGGCGAAGATGAGAGCCGGCCGTGCGGGAAGGACGCTCCGGGGAGATGCAGTAGAGCTCCTGTGGGCGCAGGAAGCGTCCCTAGAAGTCCTCAGCGCTCTGGAGCCCGGTTAAGAGACAAGGAGGCAAAGGCCCAGGGTCAGGGCACGAGCTGCCAAGTAGGCGCAGCCGCTGGCCGAGCTGCAGCCGGCTTCTTCTCTGCCACTTCCTGTTGCCCTGGGCCTGGGGTCTGGGGTGAGCCCCCCTCAAATGGAGAAGCTTGGATGGATGTGCTGAGGCCTGAAGGAGACACCTGATGATAATTAGCTCAGCCAGTGACAGCCGGGTTGGGGGTTGGGCCAGGACATCTGTTGCTTCGCTCCTGTGCGTGCCGGGGTTTTCCATGGTGCCAGAATTTTCTCATGAATAAAATTCCTGGAATTTTATCGCAAGCAGTGAATTCATGTGTGAGCGACCCGCGGGCCAGACCCGTTCCAGATGTGCAGCTCTGTGCTCCTGGCCTCCGAGTCTGTGTGCGTGGGGGAGGTGAGGCACAGGGCAGCTTGTTTCGCGTGGAGCTCCCTCTGCGGACCAGTGGGGTGCTCTCCTGTCTGCGGGGGTGCTCAGAGTCCAGGCTTGCAGTGGGGGGAGAAGTGACTTTGGCAGCTGACTCTGGCGGTCCCCGAACGTCTCCAGCCTGAATGAGCTGCACCCAGCCTGGGCTGTGAGCGTCAAAGAGCAGAAAAGCAGAATATAACTGTGAGCTTCTTCCTCTGTTGTCATGGAAACACTTCCTTGCAGGACTTTGTTGGAGACTCTGGGAAGTGTTCGGGGAAGCCTAAATAAGAAGTGACATGGATCTCATATCCTAGAAGAGATTTTCCTTCGGGTGTTAGTGAGATATCAGCTCTGTGCTGTGCTCACTCAGGAGAGCATGGAGAGTCTGTTATACAACAAGTGCTGTAGTCATCCATCCATCCACCCATCCATCCATCCATCCATCCATTCATTCATCCATCATTCATCTATCCATCCACTCATTCATTCATCTGTTTGTTTATTGATGCATTCGCCCTTTGGCTTTGTTGTTTGGTTATGGTGATACTGACGACTAGACCTATGGCTTCATGCATACTAGGCAAATACTCTACCTCTGAGTCATATCCCAAGCCCTTTTTAAAATTTTTAGCACTGGGTTGCCCAAGCTGACCTGGAATGTGTGATCCTCCTGCCTCAGCTTCCTGAGTGGCTGAGATTACAAGCATGTGTCACCACCCCTGCCTCTGATAATAATTTCAATGTGGTATTAAGCTTCATAAAGGCTTTTCCATATAATAGCTGTTTGGACCCCATGAGCTGCCTGCGGTTGGGAGCCTGGCAGCTGTGATATGATCCACCTTTATGGTTGAGGAAACTGACACTTAGAAACGATGAACTGCACGTGCCTGAACCGAACACGCACCCACCTCACCCGGGACCAGAGCCTGCGTTTCTAACACGTTCCCAGCAAGCTCTGAGCGGTTTCCCAGAGAGCAGAGCGGAGTCCAGCCGCAGCCTCAGGACTTCTGAGCCAGACCCAGTGCCCGTGTATCCCTGCCCTTGGCTGCCTTTCCCTACTCATCCTAACTTTTGCGGTAGAGAGTAACAGAAAAACATTCTCTTCATCTCAAAGGAGCTACTTAAAACAAACAATGAAGCTTGTCCTATGGACATTCTAATTGTATGCTGACAGTGGTTAGAAAAAGAAAAGCAACCCGGGCTGCGGCCCGAAGTCAGGATGCTCACCGGGCTTGTGCAAGGCTCTGGGTTCCATCCCCAGCAATACAATAAATTAATAAATAATAAATATGTAGCAAAAGAAAGAGCCTCCGTGTGGATGGACCCGAAGGAACATCAGCTGTACTCTGCGCTCGTCCAGATAAGAAACACGCAAACAGGATGTTTCCCTGTGTTTTTGCACTTCTGTTCAATTCTGGAGGAAAGAAACCTGTCAGCGGAGAAGCGCTTCTTTGCGGGAGAAAAAAAGAAGCCTATTCACAGCAGAGGTACTGTTTCTTCTCAGAGGTTAATTTGCGTTGTCCACCCTTGAACACACGGACCTTCTCGCTGGGAGAGGGCACGGGGTCGGTTGGGTGCACGGGCTTCGTGGAGTCAGGTTTGAGAGAGGCGCTGGGAAGACGCCTTCGCCTGGTTTCTGGGTTACCCAGGGCTCCCTGGGGTCTGGTTTCCATTGCGTTGAACATAACCATCCTTTCGGCTTTGTCCCTGAGGCTCCCGTCCCTCACACGGTATTCCTAGGACTTCTGCTTTCTGCATGAAACGCTTTTGTTCTTGCTTTGAAGAAGTTCATTTTCCCTAAACGTTTTTTTGTGGATCGCCCACTAGTTCCTTAGGCTTCTTCACTAAAATCTCTGTGGATTTAGGGTCAAAGGCTACAATAGTGTGCTCTCCAGTATCGAAGTGGCAGACGTAGTGCCAGTAACAGCACCCCAGCTCTACAAGCCGTCCATCGCACACGAGGGCCCCCACTGGGACTCTGAGGTCATGTCCGGACTTGTTCTATGATGAACATACACATCCAGGGTGTGACGTTCGATGCTAGAAACACACACACACGCACACCAAGAAACTGGCCCTGCAAATGCTCATTCGCATGATGACATGGTCAGGGCGAAGTCAGTGGCAGAGAAGAGTGCGGGGACCAGCCAGGTATCCCTGGGGCTGCAAGTCAGGGTGCTCAGAGCGGGAGGAGGAGCCGAAGGTCTCAGAGCCAGTCTGTCCTACAGGGTGCGGTGGCGAGGAAAAGGTGCTATGTAGGAGGAGAGGGAAGGAGGAGCGGGGGAGGGGAAGCCCTGGGTCCTCGGTGCCGTGTAGGGAGCGTCTGTCCTACTGCACTACAGATAGGGAGCATGTGAAATCTCCACAGTGCTTCAGTAAAAAGGAATATGATGTTGTGTACTTTCCAATCTTTACACATATTACACATAATAACTAACATTTGTGTGCATCTATGCATGTGTGCTTGTGCATGTATGAAATACCAGTTCTGAGTCCCATCTCTTAGCGCTGAGCTGATACTGCGGGTCATAAAGTTGTTTGATTCTGAAACAATACCATATTGGAAAAATCCTCTCTTTAAATGGACTCCATTGGCCTCCATATACTTTCCCTTTGAGGCTAATCCAAGATTTTTTTTTGTATTTCTGAAAGACAAAAATAGCAATATGTTAAATTAGAAAAACGTGAATACAAAGCGTGGAGCTGCTGGCGTTTAATGTATGGTGTGAATGTTTCCTCCTCTGGAGAACTCGGGAAAAGGGAAAAGGTCAAGAAGGAGCCATGAGGGTCACGCCGGCCGGTTGAGGCATTTCTCATGCCGGCTGCTCTGTGTGTGCTCAGATCTGCAGACACCCTGGAAGAGAACATGTCCCCGGAACAGGTCAGAGCTTCAGAAGTATGTAGGCCGAGAATAGAACCTCCTTCGGGTCCAGGACCATCATGCTGGCTGGTGGTGGCTCAGTGAGGCCTATCTCGGCGTGTCGTCTGTTTGCTTTGTGTTTCTTTTTTCTCCTGCAAATCTGATTAGGAATTTGACTTCCTGGAAGCGTCCACCTATGCGCCTTGCCTTGAACAGAAATGACACACAATAGGGCCTGGGACAGCCTCATGAATAGTCTTTCAGTGTCTTATGTCTGTGGACACTCAGTGAAGGTCTTCAAAGTGGCACCGGTCCAGCATGTTTATAAACTGTGTCCTGGCCACCTGTGTTTGCATACAGTGCTCATATAGAGAGGGCCAATGTCTGCCTGCTAATCCTGAGCCGTCTCTTTAGGGCTGAGTAGTCCGATGAGCCACAGGAAGGAACAGGCTCATTGGTTTAAACCACCATCTGCACAGTGGTTAAGTGCACGTGGCACCTGTTGCTTCAACACAGAAGGGTGGTCCTTGCAGGGCCTCCCGCTGCTGCCCAGCGCTCTCCTCAGCCTGGCTTCCCTCCTGGGTCCTGAGGTCCAGGCAGTGACCCTCCCATCCTCCTCCCACCTCTTCTCTCTTGTAGGGTGCTCCGTCTGCTGTCTGTGGGAACAGCACTGCCCCTGGGAAAGGACGGGCATCTGCCACGTGATTTCCTGTCCTCCGCTTTCTCCCTCCCAGTAACACCCACGGAGGACCTGGTGCCCAGCCCTGGATAATAACCTCTGTTCTGACGCATGCCCTCCATGGCCTCCTGCCCGCTGCACAGGGAAGCGCCTGCTCTTTTCTAATCCTGTGTTTTCATTTGTAGGCAAGAATGACAACTCACCTAAAACTATTGCAAGAATTAAATTACGCTGGCTGGGAATGGGGGCACGTGCCTATAATGACACTCTAGAAGGCTGAGGCAAGAGGTTTCTAGCCCAGACTGGACAATCTTGCCTCAAACGTTAAAAAAAAAAAAAAAAAAGTCAGGGATGTAGTTCGGTGCGAAGGGCCTGGGTCCAATTTCCAGCAGTGTCAAAAGCATGATTATGTTCTATGAAGCTGAGGGTGCCATCAGTAAGGAAACCTCCTATCATGATATCTGCCACCAGACAAGAAATTCCGGCCATAACCTTGGACAGACCATCCACTGTAAGATGCAGCTAGACTTCAGAGCTGGTAGAATCTAACAAATGATGTATCTTCAAATCAATGAAGTAGGATATAAGAGAATGTTCCAAGCGAAGTGCTCACCAGAGCAGGTTGGTTTGTTTTAAATTGGACCAACTGATTATGAGATTGGCTGAAAAATGACATTTTACGGATTGCCTCACAAGGACTTAAGCGACACACAGTGTTTACCAGGGTCTGTGGGACCGCAGCGCAGGGAGGATTTTCGGGTTGGTTGGTCATGGGATTAGAGCCTGGACAGAAAGGTGGGCTACTGACACAGGTGGTGTTGGCCTCTGGGCATGGGCAGTCTCCACCCTGCTGGGATAGCACACACTTCTGCAAGGTTGTTCTGTGCAATGGGCCCCATCTTAAAATTCTTGTTCCACTTAGCCGTGTTTTTCCTAATTATTGAATAATTATGGCACAGAGACTTGCAGAAACTGAACACTGACCGAGAAAGCGTGTTCTGGGGACTCCTTCTCTGTGATGAGTGTGGGTCAGGAGTGAAGATCTTTCTCAGTTTCAGCACTTTATCACTCCCAGGTTTCCAAGAAAACTTTTATGATGGATTCTGGCTATTGACAATATATTATTTTTATGGACCTCGGGGAAATCACAGATTGGCAACAAATTTGGGCTGAGACCCTAATTTTCTAAACTGTACTTGAAGTAGAAGGGTCTAACAGAACCTTTCTCAGCTAGAGAAAGGCATCGGGGTCCCTGAAATCTTCTGGAAGCATCAGTGCACTTGCAAAGTATATTTGACATTTCTATTTTTCACTTTTTAAAGTCTAAGTATAGTGTTAGATTCTTTCTTTTCCCCAGCTGTTCTTCATGTTCAAGGTATAAAGATACGGTCTCTCATAAGTCATTGGTGCTTTTAGTAGTAAATACTGGAGTACTAACCCCGCAGTATCTTAGTCTAGGGTAATTTGCTTGGAATTTATGTGTTTTTCATAAATTCATTAAAAATGGTCTTGGGAGGCAGTTACTTGCCACATCAGACCACCCCAACTTTCCTGGAGCCACAGAGAAGCACCCCCACCCACATACGCTGGCACATACCCATCTGAATGTCAGTCTTTTTATAGTAATACGGAGGCGGGCGGATTAAATGATTATGCCGTATTTCTGCCAGGTTTGAATTTTAGGTTACGAAGCAAGCAGGGCAAAAAGATTGCTTTCTTCAGCTGGTCTAGGCCTCTGAAAGAGGGACCACTCGGGGTCTAGCACGGCATCCGGCCCACCTAGGTGGGCAGGCGGTGGACAGGAGGTGAGACAGCCAGGTGGCCAGAGAAGGGATGAGAGGACAGGGACACGGGGACGTGGGTAACCGCAGCGAGGGAGTCTCTCCAAGGCTGCGGTCATAGACCCCGTGTTTCCGGTGACCAGCCTGGGGTCACGCTTCTGTGGGGGTTAATGTCACCCCTTCGAAGTTCTGGAACCGCCAGGCAGGGGGAGCCTGAGATGTAGCTTTGTCATTCAGACTTCAAAATGAGATGCTGAGAGCTTCTGGCCACTGAGTCAGTCGTACGGACAAAGAAAGGCTGGGTTCATAGCTCGGTTTTCTTCCAGAAGTTAACTTTAGTGATTGTTCTTGTTGATAAGTCTCTGAAAACTATCCTCAGCTTTGTTACCCCCTCCATGGTTAAATCATGCTGCGTTGGTGTGTGTGTGTGTGTTTGTGTGTGTGTGTGTGTGTGAGAGATATGTGTGGTTTTACTTACTTTTTCCCTTTTTCTAAACTGTACCCAATTCCAGGTTTCTGGCTGACTTAATTTCCCCACTTCACAAATCTTTCCCCTCTAGTGAACCAAAGTCAGAAAGTGGTTGCTTTTGCTGTTCCAAAATGTGTCCCTTTTCTCATTTTCATGCAATATTAACTTAGAGAAGAATTTTAAGATACGAAGACGGGATGTGTGTTATTTTAGCATTTGTTAAGGTCCTTTTTAACTTCTAAATCAATCTCAATTAACTTTGAGTTCTTTCTTTAGAAACCCATGTGCTGAAATAATGCTTTGCCAGATGTGAGAATGGATTCCTTCCCCCCAAAACACACACTTCAGCCTCATTTTACTTAGGATATTTTGGTCTTTTCTTTTTTCAATCTTATGCTATATTTATCTGGCCAGTGGCTTTGTTTGTAAGACTGTTATCTGGGGGCATGCTAATACTTAAAAGCTTTTGGTTTTTGGTTGTTGATGTCGAAACCCTTTTCTCTTTAATTTGTAAACTTCAAATTCTCCTTGCCCTCCGCCTGGAACCTGTTTTTGCCAGTTTCTGATATAAACCACCCATTTATCCATGCTTCTTGTCGCAAGAGCGCCAAAGCTAACATTACGTAGCATGTTGTTCCCCTCTGAGGCTTGCTGGAGTCTGCAGCCCTGAGAGCAGAGGAGAGTAGCTGTCTGCTTCATTTTCTCCTACGAGTCCCCAAAACCAGGGAACAGCGCTCCGGGGCAGGAGGATCCGCTCAGCAAAATGACTTAAGAAGCTGTAATTTTTGCCTTTATTAATTGGCATGACTTCACTAAGTCAATGGGACTGATTTTATTTTATTTTGACTATTTGTCATATTGGGGGTTGAACCTGGGGTCTTCAGACTAAGCTACCTCCCGGCCCATTTTATGTTTTATTTAGAGGCAGGCTGTGCTAAGCATTCAAGCCTCCTGCCTCAGCCTCCCAGGGTGCTGAGATTACAGGCACATGCCCTCATGCCCAGCATGATTTTCCTGAGTTTGGAGGCCCTGCACTCGCTCTCTCCGTGCACCTACCAGAGAGCCATGAGGTTTGGATTCTCCCACCCTGGGGGTGCCCTGGGCTGTCCTCTGCTCTGGCTGCTCCCTCGTGTGACTTCCTTTGGCAGATACGACTCTGCTGTGGATTTCAGGTGCTTTTGTCACCCTGTGCCTTACTCTGGTTCTTGGGCGGCCGTGATTCAGCCTTGGCGCACTCCTGCTGGGAATTCCCACCTCATCCTTCCCGAAGTACCTCCTGTCTTCGCTCCTAGCCATCCTGACAGGGCCACGGGTGGGTAGTTACCTGTGCACAGACCCTGGCCACAAGTCAGGCCAGAGAATGGGGTTTATCGCCTTTGGCTCTGCCTGCTGAAGGACCCAGAGATGGCGCCTGGCCAGGAGGCAGGTGTCCTTGGGAAGCTGGGAAAAACCTGGTCCTTGGGGAAGAGTGGCCGTACACACGTGGAGTTGGGAGGAAGTCTCTGTAAACCACATGGTTCTGGTGTTTCTGGGAATGGAGGTCTCCAGCTCACACTGCCAACAGCATAGAGCTCTAATACTCACAGGAGCATCTTATTTATGTAAAAATCAGTGTCAAGAACAAGGAAAAGAGTGCTAATGCCACTTTCTTGTTGCTGAGGCAAAATGCCAGACACCCCCAACTTAAAGGAGGAGAGGTTTATTTTGATTCACAATTTGTAGAGTTTTCACCCTCTGGTCAACTGGCTTCCAGGCAGGGCAGTGTGGCGAAGGGGCCTAGCGGAGAAGAACTGCTCACATCATGGCGGACAGGAAGCAGAAGGAGAAAGAGAGAAGAGAGGAGCTGGGGGAGGAGAGGAGTGCTTCTCTGCCATGCCCTGTGAACATCTCTTCCAGCCTGATCCTACCTGCTGAAGGCGAGTCAGTGAGAAGCCCCATAATCCAATGCCACTTGATAGCTCTGCCTATCAGTGTATGTGGCTTAGGGATGACATCTAGATGTAAACTGTAACAGCTAATTTAAACACATTTCCCAAACCTAGTGAGGGGATCATGGCCTTCAGAGGCAGGGAGGGGAGATGATGATGTGTAGGGCTGCTCCTTTTCTCGCCCTTGGGTCATCCTGGCTGAGTCACCTAGAGTTGGGTGGGACCCTTTATGGACCCCAGAGATGGGACGGTCTGTATAGTTTTTCTTCCTCCTAACACTGGCTCCAGAGTTCTATTTTTTATAAAATAACCTGTGGCTCAGGTAGCGTTTGTTTCTCAGGAGTTGATAGTCAAAGAACTCAAATAAAAATGAGCTGTTGCACAGATTTTTTTTTCTGTTTTAGAAAGCAAATTGGATTGTCTTGCAATCTCTCCATGAATCTGTGGTATCACTCAGTAGAAATTTCCAAATCAAATTTGCCTGCGCTGATCTGGCTGCAGAATGTAAACACAGCCATAGTCTCACCACTCGTTCTACTTAAAACCACAGAAAGTATGATCCAACCATTACAAATTTCTATTTCTTTTCATTAAATCATGCAGAAAAGCAAAGATATTAATAGCAAGTCCAGAGAAAAAGGCAGCTATTCACTAATCCAGATATTTTAAACTTCCTCATATAGGATCTGGAAGCATCTGGATAATTCGCAGCTTTTGCTTTTTTTCGGTTCATTTATCATCCAGCTGTTTGCCATCACGGACGCACCCCTTGGAACTCGGAGCTAGTGACATGGAGCAGAAAAGGCGGGATCTCGGTGTGGCTGCCCTTTGGTGCTCCCATCTCCCTCGCCCTCCTGAGAGGACCTCCTCCTCGAGGCTCCTGGGAGCGTGGCAGTTCTGCCAGATGGTTAGGTGTTAGCCTCACATGTCTTTTTTTAATCTTCGTGACCGTTCTCTACCCTGTCTGCTTGAATCATAGATTGCATTTGTCAAATAGTGACACATGCAATTGGATGTCTTCTAAGACCTTTGAAATTCAACTTCTTGAGTTCAGATGAAAGTGGGTATTATCTGCCCTCTGCCGCACGTCTAGGATGCCCTGGACCCCACGTCCGGTGTTTCTGGGCCGCCCAGTTCCAATGCGTCCAGCCTCCAGGGGAGCAACGAGGGGCTCTTTCCTCTGAACAGTGGAAATGGAGCTCCTACACTCTACCTCCAGCATGACTGTCCCCGCTAGAGACGACTCCGGTGTGAAATCAGCGGCTCGGTGAGATGTGACTGCCCTCGGTGTGTCCTGAATATGTGTCTTTTTGGACATCCAGGAAGCGCTGTCGGTCGTGAGTGAGGACCAGTCGCTGTTCGAGTGCGCCTACGGAACGCCACACCTGGCCAAGACAGAGATGACCGCGTCCTCCTCCGGCGACTATGGCCAGACCTCCAGCATGAGCCCCCGAGTCCCTCAGCAGGACTGGCTGTCTCAGCCCCCTGCGAGGGTCACCATCAAGATGGAATGCCACCCCAGCCAGGTGAATGGCTCCAGGTAAGGTGACTGCAGCCCCTCGCCCTACCCCCACTTCCTGTGTCCCTGTGTCTTGGAAAGGCCACTGGAAGTCGCCCTTCTCAGGGTGCCCTGTGCTGGGAGCCGGGGCAACACTGAGAAAATGTGCTTACCAGCGGTTTGTGCTATAGATAAAGGTTGTAAAACTCGTGGTGTATTTACCAAGAACTCTCTTTGAAGATGGGGTGTTCAGTTCTATTTCCCAGGCATGAGGGCTCTGCGGGGGCGTGGGGGGGGCTTGACCACATATGGCACAATTCATCTCTGAGGTTTTATTGCCTTGAAAATAATGCCGTCGTCTGTTCGGATGGGGGAAGGTGCCTGCTGCTGGCCAGACAGTGTGACATCTGTCGGAACGTTGGACTGTCTTTCTCTGGTGTCCCCATCTGTCTCCAGCCCGGGCCTCAGGCCCTGGTGTCCCCTTCGCTGATATTTGTTCTCAGTTCATACTTCACACCAAGCTCTGTCGCCAGAAACTATTTTCTTTAGTTTGTCATGAAGACGTAGCTGTCACTTGCAACTCATTATCCGATGTAGAACTGTTCCATGCACATAGAAAC
This sequence comes from Thryonomys swinderianus, assembly GCA_004025085.1. NCBI lineage: Eukaryota > Metazoa > Chordata > Mammalia > Rodentia > Thryonomyidae > Thryonomys > Thryonomys swinderianus. The sequence continues at coordinate 15,573 of PVIC010001334.1, read as the reverse complement.
ACAGAAAGTAATTGTGAGAAGTATACTTAATTTGCATGATGATGTACTACCCCTTACATATCCAGGCAAAAGAGTACAACAGCTCAGGACAAAGAAAGTCCTTTTAAATGTTGCACAACCTACATTTTTACCTACAAGTCAGGAACAGTTCGCAGTTTCTTGTGCTTGGGGAAGAAGCCCTGTACCTCCAGTCGCCCCTCAGAGCCCTTGCTGGCCTGGGAGGGACGCTCATCCGCAGGCAGTGGATGTGGAAACCGGCGCCCAGGCACTTGCTGGCTTACTCAGAATCACCCCTGAAATGGACTCAGAGTTTGGACGGAGACCAGAGGGAGTCAGACTCCGCACCCAGAGCATTTTCCATTCTGCAGCTGCCATAGGGCCTCTCCGTTACATATGAGATGTTTGAGTGTGATGTTTTATAAATGCTGGAAACCGATGTGTCAGCTGCTAGTGGGGCTGCGGAGAAGGTGCCAGATCAGAGCCCCTCAGCGGGAACGCCAACAGCCAGGGCGGGCGCCTCACAGGGGTGGAGGGGAGGTGCCCAGGGCTGTCCCGGACCCTCAGAAGCTGCGGGCCTGGCAGGCCTGACTGCTGAGTGCACCGTGAACAGCCCCATAGGGAAGTTCAAGGTAGATGCGACTTGGGGCTCTTCATGCACAATGGGGCTTCCGAAGTCATGGAGAGTAAGATTCAGGCTTGTGGCTCACTTCCAGTCCTGTCCCACCCTGTCTGTCATGAAGCCGGAAAAGGTTGCACGGTCAATTTAGGGTGAGTCCTGTGACCCACCCCAAACCCCAGAAGGGCCTTGGTGAGGAAACTAGGAGCGAGGTCAAATTCTTGGGCTTTTCTGCTCCAGAGGTGAACTTCTTTCTTCCAGAATGCACTGTGAGCCTGTGAGACAGAGGGTGGGACGAGGGGGAGAGAAACTCTCCAGGCTTTTGTCCGTCAGGGGGGGCGCGTGTGCCTGGCCCTCAGCCCGTCCCTGGCCAGCCAGGTATGGGAGGGCCAGATGAGTGCCACAGAAATAAAGGTCCTCTTGTTCTTCCTGTACCACTGCTGAGCGAAACATCAGAGCAGTCTGCATTCCGCGTATGGAAGACATGCCCACGCTGCGCCCCACGCTGCCGCCGCCACTGCCCTTGATCAGTGGCTGATGTTGGGGCACAGGAGCTTTTCCAGCTGTGATGGCTCCCTGGGCCCCTAGGCCAGGGCTTGGGGACACTGCACGTCTCCCTGCAAGGGACCAGTGGGGTTTGTGAGCTTTACTCACCCCAGGCCTCCGGGAAGTCCTGGATGTCCATAATCCTCCCCTCACGCGGAGGTCCTGGCCACGCCCCATGGGTCCATCGCCACCCTGCTCACCGTCCAGTGCTTTTGTGAGCATCAGAGTGGCCAGAGGTGTCATGGGGAGTGAAGTCGGTCCCTCCTGCCTTTAACCAGGGTTCACGTGCTCCCTGGGCCACAGCGCTGCATGTGACAGGAAGCTGTGCTTGTGACATCCGGTGACAATACGGATGCCTACTAGCCCCCAGGCAGCCGGTCACCAGGTGTCCCTGTCCCCGGCCTGGGACTGTCCTGGGACAGGGCTTGGCAGCAGGAGGTGCCCTCTGCAGAGGAGACGCCAGGGACCAGGCCGGAGCCCCGTACCTGCGGGGCCCAGGGGTACGGGCCCGCGTGTGTGGGCTGCATTCCTCAGAGCCCAAGCAACACTGGCTGTCGCAGGAGTGTTATCTTACGGTAAGGCCTGGCCTGTGGCAGCCGGCACAGCTGACACTGGGGGCCGGAACTCCTTCCCTGGGAAGCTCAGCATTAACCGGCCTGATGAGACGAGGCCCAGCACAGTCTCCTTTAACTACGGCAGGTGCCGGGGTGCGGCCTTTTAGAACCCCTCTGAGCACATCCCTGGGGACGCAGCCGTCAGGGAGACCTGCGCTCTGACCTCCGGACCTGACGCCGCCTGTCGGCCCGAGGTGCGCGGCCGCCTCGCACTTCCACCCTGCCGTGCCCTGGCTGGCGGGAGGCAGGAGGGGCGCTCTCAGGTCTGCGGCTGCCCGAGGACCTAGAGGCTCTGTGCTCCTCCCCTCCAGTCCAGGAAGGAAAAGCTCCCCGCTGCTCTTGGAGCTGAGCCACCTCCCCGGCTAGCTCGGCAGGGGCCCGGGGGACAGCCAGGTTCACAGACCCTCTGCGGTCCCACGCCAGCCAGCCCAGCCGCTAAGGACACCAGGGTGTGGGTTCACTCGGACTTTCTGGGGCCAGAGAGGTGCACCTGGGCCAGGCCAGCCTGCAGGGCCGGGCGTGGAGCCAGGCTCCAGATGTGCCGGCGCACCTCGGAGTTCAGGGTGTAGACGCCAGGAGGCAGCCCGTGCCCACACGTCCCTGCTCTGGGCTTCCGCGCGGGGCTTTCCTGCAGCATCGCACGTCCTGGAGCCCCGGCCGGGGGGTTCACACGCAGCTGGAGTTGGACTTTGGCCTTAGCGTCCGCGGTGACCGGTGTCACTGCCCTCTGGCTGGGACAGGCACCCTCTGCCGCGTTCAGTGTGGCCACAGCACCGCCACCTCCTCCCCACAGCACTGCTCCTGGGCCTCGGCTGCCCGTCCCTGGCCACCTGCTGCCGGTACCGCGAGGGCAAGGCCGCCCGAGGGGAGCAGTGGGAGGGGCCTGCCGCCTCAGCCCTGACGTGCTCGCAAGCTCCTGAGGTGAATGCCGCTGGTAAAACGACTCTTGTCGCTGGAGTCGGGCATTGTGAAAAATAATAAACAGAGCAGGTGAGAGGGGAGAGAGCGTCACGAGCCCGCAGGGAGCCGCGTGGGCTGGGCCCGCTCCTCTGCAGCACATGGGTTCCGCAGACGGAAGCTGACAGCAGCGCGGGACAGTGGGCCGCGCCTCTCCCGGTCCTCACCCGCTGACAGGAAAGGAGCCCCAGGCCCCCTTGCGCAGAGCTGGAGCGGACAGTGGGCGCCAGGGCCAACCATCAGTTTCCCTGTAGCGAGCCGGGGCTGCTGGCTAGACACACAGAATCCTGAGCTCCCGACCCGGCAGAGGGCAAGGCCAGCCACAGGTCAGAGGCCAGACGCATACTGTCCTCCAACACCAGGGGCAGCACTGAGGGCAGGTTGGGGGCGGCTGTCTGCTTGGATGGGCCGTGCCCCCTCCATTCTTTCCACCTGGGCACTCAGTTCAGCTGAGCTTGAGCAGCAGGGGCACTGCACCCGGGGCTGTTGTCTATGCGGTTTGGGGAGCAGACACGCCCCAGGTTCACAATGTGCGCCCCCTGCAGTGCAATGTGGGAAAGGGAGATACCTGATTGGTCCACCTCGGCCTTAGGCATATTGCTTTGGGGGGGCTGGTCCCTCGTTCTGCAGGGTTTACTGAGCACCTACTATGTGCCCTGCTATACTTGGAATACAATAATGAAGGATACAAGAGAATCCTGCCTCACTAAGCTCATTCCCAGTGGGAAAGAGGCTCATTAAATCAGATGAATTGTTCAAATATGTAACAGATGAGATTGTGGCTGGTGTTCAGCAGCCCCAGAGAAAGTGATTGAGTAGCACAAAAGGGAAGGCTCAGTGCAGTGGCCATGTGGCCGCCCTGAAATGCTGGTGGCCACTGTAGCTGGCATTTAGTGACCAAAGGGAAGAAAGCTGTTACTAAGTTGCCCAGGCTGGGCTTGAACTTGTGATCCTCCTGCCTCAGCCTTCCTGAGTGCTGGGACGACAGGTGTGTGTCATCATGCACCACCTTGACCTTCCTGGAGGTCGGTTTGCTGTGCCACAGAACCGAGACCTGGGGGGGGGTGGTCAGGAAGGGCTGCAAGGCGTCTACGCCCGCGTCCTGTCTGGAGGACACGTGACCGGGTCCCTTCTACATGGTCGCTCGGTACTGTCTTTGCTGTCCTGGGAGGTTCAATGAGCCATTTTACAGCAGAGCACACAGAATGGTTAGAATCCAAGTGGGTTCCCTGGGCCCCCCAAGAACACGTGGGCATTTTCTGTCTCAAAAGCAGCATTACTTTGGTTAATCAGGATGAACATGGCCAGTTATTAGAATTAAAACTTCAAGCGCCATGATATCTGTTTCCTCTCTGAGAATCAAAGCATTTTGGACAAAACTAAAGGAGTTCTCTAGCCAGAAAAGACGCCCTGTCCGTTCCTGACCACTGAGTGGCTTGTAGAAATTGTATTCTATGGGGTGTGTGATTTACAAGGGCCGTACCCCAGATCACACGTCTCCTCACCAGTGTGCTGGGTCTACTCTGGAACCCCTGCTTCCAGCGGGATGGTAAATGGAGACTTCAGGAGTGAAACTCCCAGGCAACTCCGGGCCATCGAGTCCCTTTTAGGGACAAAGAGCTGACTGTTGGGGAGCTGGGCTCCTTAATTAATTTTGTCTTGGGCTGCTTCGGAGAAGGGGCAAGGCACAGCCCTGGTGGGGAGAGGCAGACACTCCAGGTGTAGGGAGGGCGTTTTTAGATACTTAGTCAGGGTAAAAATAACACACAGCTGTGAAGTCAAACAGCTCAGGTTTCAGTTCGGGCCGCGCTGGACTGAATCACAGCCGCCCCCGCCCCGCGCTGCCCTGGGCTGAGGCAGCCTTTCCACCGCCTCTGCTTCAGAAATAAAACAGACCCACAAATTAGCCCGGGCTCTGCAGACAATCCCGCCCTTGTCTGGGGGCCCGAAATACCTTCTGTGGTGGCTGCCGCAGTCCAGGCTGTGGCGCGGTAGGTAGGGGGCGCTGGGTCAGCGTCGAGCGCGGCCCTTCAGGCTGGCCCAGGAGCTGGTTTGGGGCCCGCTGGTGGCCCTGGCGGAAGTGGCCCTTCCCCCTTGGCACAGCGCTGCCAGGAAGACCCGCGTGTGATGGGGAGAGTGATCTCTTAATATGCAGTCTCGGGCCGAGACCTTGGATATCTGCCCTGAGTGTGCTGCGATGCAGTTGTGAGCCAGGTGCCAGCAACACACACACACACACATGTGCACACACATGCACACACATGCACACATGCACGCATGTGCCAGACATGGCGGTATTCATTTGTGTAATATTTCACGACTTGCGAGACAGGTTCTCCCTCATCATCCGCGGGGCCCTGCCAGCTGCCCAGGAGGCACTAGGCCCGTTCCGTGAACACGGACGCTGCACCCAGCTGGGGTTCATCCGGGGCCAGCCAAGGTCCATGCGGGCTTCGCAGCGTGAGAAGGGTGAAGGAGCCTTTCTCTTGCACCACAGTTAGGATGCGAGGAGCTTGGGGTTCAGCTGGGCAGTTTGGGGGTCATTTCCTTCCTCCCCCACCCATTTCAAAGACTGTGACTGAGAGCGCGCTCCCGGAGTTGGGGACCTCGGAGGTGAGGGTGGGGTGGTGTCCGCAAAGCAGGGCAGAGGCGCCAGCATCCAAGGCAAAGCGACCCTGGCCTCTGAGCAGAGCTGCTGGAGAGGATGCCGGCCCCGGAGCGTGCGGCCGAGCCGAGCCCGGGCTGGGAGCGTGGCCGGGTGCGGCAGAACGTGGTCTTCGGGGGCAGCCTCTGTGGCATCCAGTGGCCTGGGACAGCAGGGGCCACTGTGCTCCTCGCGCCTGGGCAGCCCCCAGCAGAGTGGCCCGGGAGGAGCGGAGGGCCCCGGCCCGGTCTGAGGAGTCTCTAGGGAGTTTGGGTTCATTCGGAGGTGATGGCGGCCGAGGACAAGGCCGGGTCGAGGAGGCTGGCGTGGGTTGTGTCTGGGGGGAGAGCACACTGGGGGAGGGAGAGCAGGGAGCCCCGCAGGGCGGCCTCTGCCGCTAAGGAGAGGGGCCTTCTCCGAGGCCACAGGCTCTGCTAACTGCGGCGAAAGGAGAGCGATCGCAGACTTCCTGCGACCAGAGCGCCCGGGGCTGTTTGGTGGCTGTGGGGATAAATGAGGTCCATTGACACCCTCGAGGGCCTGCTGAGAGGCCCGGCCAGGGCTCCTGCTGGCCGAGCTCACAGCCCGGCTGGACCGCTCCACGGCGGGCGCTTTCCGTGACGGGACCGCCCTCGAGAGTGGGCGCGATGTGAGAACACCAACGTCAGATGCCAAGTTTATTTTGCTTTTCAAAGACCAAAGATCTCCTTTTATATTTCTCAGTGTGTTTTTACAAGCGGGTGACGTCTTTTTAAAAGAGATTATGTGTAGACAGAGCTAAATGAGGCTTTTATCCTGGGCTGTGTCCCCTCCGCTGTCCCCATCAGGTGGGCCGTTTCCCAGGGCTCTGGCTCCTGTCCTGGGCCGCAGTTCTGTGCCCTGGGCCGGTGATCTGACGGGACCCCTGGCCGAGGCCTTTGTGTCGGTTTCCTTTCCCACTGAGGAGTGTGTGACCCTCAGCTACGCAGGACAAGCCCCGTGCTGAGTCCCTCCGGGAAGCAGCCCTGGGGAGGGACAGAGGGCTTTGAACTCGAAACTGAGCTGACCTTTTTCAAGCCAAGCATCAGAACTCACACGTGTGTCTAAGTAAACGTCAACATCTTCCAGGGGGCTCTGTCTCGCTGGTGACGCTCCCGTCCTCAGGACCATCGCCCAGACTGCTCAAGAATCTTCTGTTGATAAATACCCAGGAGTGGGGGCGTGGGTCTTCCGAGGGTCTGCGCCGTTACGTCTGATGGCAGTGAGAGAGGATCCGCGCGCGGGGTCACCAGCAGGAGGGTGTGGAGCTCAGCAGGGCGAGTTGTAATCCCCATCTGCCTCGGCGAGGGAAACTGATCGGCCCCTCCCCTTCACCGGCACAACCACGGCAGGTTCTTAGTTCAGCAGTGCACGCTCGCCTGCAGGACAGACGGACCCAGGCCGAGCAGCAGTCTTTGGGTGAGTCTGTCCCGGTGCGGACGGCAGAGGGCACTCAAACCCTCTAAATCGACTGCGGCTCGCCGGATGGTACCATCGGACGGGACCACGCCTGACCGCTGCCCGTCTCCCTCCAGACGAAGCACGTATTTATTCTGCGGAATGGTGCGGGTGGGTTAAATTGCTAACAGCTAAAACAGCACATGCCTGTGGGCACCTGTGTTTGAATTAATGGCAGAAGAACATGACACAGCATGTCAGATGCCTTGGAAATTTTACTGAATTTAAGATGGGCAGCTGCTGTGCACGGTGGGTGCCCGTGGAACTGCACAGAGAGGCAGAAGCCCCCGAGAGTGGCCCGGACAGCCAGGGTTTCACTGATGTTAAGTCCCCTGGGTCCAAGTTCACGGCTGATGAACGGTGTGATCTCATGTGTCAAAGCCACAGGAGAAGTTGTCACAGACCTGAACCCTTCCCCCCTGGGGCCGACGACCTTCAGTGCATGGACTGTGTTTCTGCCTTGTGTCTATCTCCTCTCAATTATTTATGTTATCATTACGTCTTATATATATTTTTATAATCCACTTCAGACTCTACATAGTTTGAGAACAAATATATTCAAAGCCATCACAATACGTGTCCAGAGAACTCCAGACTTGCAGAGGACCACTGGGCGTCACTAGCCTAGGAGACAGTTAATGTCATGAAACATTTTTCCACCCAGGCAGCATCTCGAGGTGTGGGAACAGGGTTTCTTCCAATTCTTCCATTATGTAGCCGTATGGGCCCCCACCCCATTGGGCAAGATGTCCGCCTTCTTACCTTAATTTAAATTTAGCAAAATCTCTGATTTTTCAGATATGCTTTTCTATGTTTTTTTTTTTCTGGCATCAATTCAGAATACCATTGTGCTTTAGAAGGTCAGTGCTCATGAGTTCTAATCATTAGGACTTATCCACCAACTACTACAGAAGGATGAAGAAGGATTTAAGACTCATCAAGCCGATTCCACTGGGCGCAGATCTCCAGGCATCAGGGAACATTAACTGTCCTGCCGCCTTTGTCACTGTGAAGGTTTCATCACCTTTGTACACTATTTCTTTACGTTTTTCAGTTATGGCCGAAGGCCATGGGAAAGTTTAAGATTGCTGCAGACGCTGAACCTCTCAAGTTGTGTGGCCGTGAGCTGCTTGGGGGGTGGGCAGGCTGGGTAGGAACAGCCATCTTCGTGGCACCCTGGCCCTTGTCCGTCCTTTCTGTAAAGGTTTTACTCTGAGCCAGCCCTCTCCACTTAGGCTGCCCCGCCCCCTATGGAAATTCCCCTTCTGTGACAGAGGGGCTTTCTGTCTTCCCAGGCCCTGTGCCTCCGGCTCGTCCCATGTATTGTCTGGGATTATCCACACTGGTATCCAGTGGGTCAAAATAGAAACCAAACCTGGAAATTTGGGTTTGAGAAGATAGAGTGATTTTTGTATACCCTTAAGGAAAGTGTCCTTGAGGATAATATCTTGTGCCATGCTTATCTGCAGCAAGGAAGAGTATGTCCTAAACCATAAATAGACTCATCTCCATCACTACAAGGTCACCCTCCTGACAAGCATGGCGTGAATGGCCCGCATCCTCTTGCTTGTGAACGGCCCACACATGGTCCTCCGTGGTCTGCGGGGCTCGGTGCAGGGGTGATTCCAAGCTGCACAGGACGTGCCTTCCTGGTGACGAGTTCATCTCGGGAGTCACAAAGGCTGTGGACTGATTTCTAGTTTCTGTGGGGACAGGTTTCCGCAGGGACAGGTTTCTGCAGGGACAGGTTTCTGTGGGGACAGGTTTCCACGGGGACAGGTTTCCGTGGGGACAGGTTTCTGTGGGGACAGGTTTCCGCGGGGACAGGTTTCCACACACTGGAGCTCTTCTTGCCACATCAGGGCAAAGACCTGAGAATGTTTTCACACAGAGGCTTTTCTCAGTCTTAGGGGCCAGGATAGGATTTCTTTTTTTTTTCCCGTAAAGCAGCATGTAAACAAATGCCTCTGCACATGCCCTTTCCTCTGTAGCACTGGCCCCTTTCCTTTTTGTGTCTTGGATACACCGGGCCTAGTTCCTACCTGGACCAGAAGGGGCAAAGCAGAATGAATGCTTGGACGGGCCCGAGTGGGTCAGGGCGTTCTGAGCGCTTCCCCCCAGTCTGGGTCTACTTTGCCTTCCCGATCTGAACCGAGCATCTTGTGTGGGGGTGGAGGATTCTCTGCAGGGAGCCACGCACCGCAGACACGGTGTTCAGGCCCGCAGGACTTGCATCAGAGCTGCCTTTCCACTGTGCACACAGTTCGGTTCCCACTCGGTGGGCACAGGGACCCTCGGTGGGACTGCTCACCGCCAGGCCAGCCTGTGTTTGTTATCCAGCTCTTTCCCCAGGAACTGACAAGGGGAAATGAAAATGAGGACAATCCAGTCCTAGTCACTCAATATAGTTGAACACCAGCTTTGGGACCAGGGTGTCCCTGACCCTGGACAGCGAGTTCTCCCTTGGCGTGAGTTTCCATGAAGTCATGTAAAAACCCACTTGGAAAGATCAAAGCCATGACTTCATAGTGTCTTGTATGGGAGTTAAAGCTAAACGTCATGGAAAAAGATGACTGCGTGTACATTTTCACTTCCTTAAAAAATGCAAGTTTTTGAGTAGGTCTGAGGGTCTTGTTCTTTGTTCTGTTTCCTACAGTCAGTGCTGGGACGGGAAAACTTAAAAAGATAAATTGGGTTTGGTTTCGATGAAAGCCAAGTAAGTTTATTAAACATTGCTTCTATTTTAAATATTTACACTTACATTTGGAAAGCACTGAAAATGAGAAATTTAGAAAGCATTGGTCATTATATCCAGGTTTGATAAAGGGTCTATTTTCATGCCATTGAAAAACTCCTATAATCCTTGTGTAAAGTTTCTGTTCCCTGATGTGGAAATTAAACTACAAAGAATTAAAGGGAAATTTAAAAGCCCATAGCCCACAGTATCCTCTCTTTTTATAATTCTGTGGTGGTGCCTTGTTGTAACAAACGTTCAATAAAAATTACCTCAATAAAGGCCAGAGGTTTAGCTCAGTGGTACCGCTACCTGCCTAGCAAGTGCAAGGCCCCTAGGTTGATCTCGGTAACCACATACAATAATACCTGGCATGATGATTCACATGCACCAGCAATCAATACCACATACCACAGAGCCGGGCATGGTGGCTCATGCCTGTCACCCCAGCACTTGGGAGGCAGAGGCAGGAGGATTGCTGAGTTCGAGGCTTGCCTGGGCTACACAGTGAGCTCAGAACCAGCCTGAACTACAAAGTGAGACCCTGTCTCAAAAAAAAAAAAAAAAAAAAAACAACAACCCATTTCCCTAAATGAGCAAGTGAGTGGCCACATGGAGACTTCAGAGCATCACCGCCAACCCCGGCACCGTGTCACATCTAAAATCATTTTCCTAAGGATCCAGATCCCACCTGCTTCTCTTTCCTAGTAACTTCTCTCCTTAAGACAAATACACCAAAACATACACTCCGCTCAACTCATGGAATTTTCCAAGGGGACAGGAAACTAAGACTCAAGTGAAGATACTCTGTGTTTTGATATTAGGAAGGTCTTTTAGAGATAAATGTTTGAAGCCAAGAAAAATTGCATCAGGAGGAAATAATGCTGGTGTAGGCAGCATTGGAAATATCTGGGACAACTCCATGGAACTCAGACTCAGGTTTCTAAATGTCCTTCACATTAGCTCGGCTCTGGGGGTGTGCGGAGTGACCGTGTAGGTGAAGACCCTGGCGGGGCCTCAGTTCAGAAGAACCCTGGCCACGACCTCCGTCTTCAGGCTGCGCCATCTTTGGACGGCAGCTCTGAGATCCCTGCAGGTGAATCTGTGTGGCAGGTGCCTAGACTGTGCTTGGCAGCTTTCCGGCCTTCAACAAAACACCTGAGGAACCCAACCTGAAGGAGGAAGGGTTTGTTCAGGTTCAGAGGCTTCGCTCCATGGTCCGTGGTCCGTGGTTTCTAGGCCCGGGGTGAGTCAGGGTGGTGGCAGGGAGCCAGGGTACGGCCAGGGAGCGAGCCACAGCAAGAAGGAGGAAGAGCTAGAGACACAGGGCGGCCCTCACAGGCACGTCCTGGTGGCCCCGGCCCCGAGGGAGCCGCCTGCATTCCCGCCACCCCCCACCATGGCCCGTGGGACCATGAAGCGTGGACTCATCCACTGCTAAGTCAGAGCCCCCGGCCCAGCGCCTTCCCGCTGCCCTGGGGACCAGACCTTCAGCTCCGGACCTTCTGGGATGCGCTTCACATCCAAACCACAACACAGATACCGAAAAACTCTTTTCAAAGGCACACTGAGACCCCGCTGGCCCTTCTGTCCAGACCCCCAACATTGTCTCTCTGCCCCTCTTCAGCCCTGGCCCCCTCCTCCAGAGAGTTCCATCCTGCCTCTGAGGCTTTTGACCTTCTCAGACTCGAAGGTCAAGTCCACACCTCGCCTGGGCCTCTGCAGTTCCACAAATTCACTGCACACTTCCAACGGACCCAAACAAGGGTTCGCTGGAGTGGAGCCCACAGCCTAACTACTGGGGTCGAAACCTGGATCCCAGAGGAGGTGAAGGTTCACGGGGCGCCCGGAAGTCCGCTGTGGGAAGGTAACGGGAGCAGCATGCCCTCCGCCTCGGCAGCCTGGGCTCCCGTCTGGACCGGCCACCTGGGCCACCATTTAGCGAGACATCAACATATTTCTTTATTTTGTGGTGAAGCTAGATTTCTTATTTCTCTATTAAACCTGACCTAGCTTTTCCTGGAGTTTGAACATCTCACCCCTGACAGTCTTCCTGCCTTCCTTTCTCAGAAAGCCACGTCTGGCTCTGTTTGAATACTAAGTAAGGGTGGCCCTGGGGTCCGCAGCCGACTCCACACCGCTGCTTTCTTCCCTCCGCTTTCCAGACACAGGTCCACGCTCTCGCTGCCTCTCCCAGCTGTCCGCACCCCATTTCCCTGCTGCTTGCTCCCCGGCTGCCACTGTGACCCTTCAGAGCTGCAGGGATGTGAGATCAGCACTGAGCTCTCAAGGGACGCGTCAGCCCAGGGTCAGCCCCACGGAGGGAGCCGCGAGTGTCCCTGCTGCCGCCGCCTCGCGACCTCTGTCCCTGCCACCCAGTGAGAGGGCACAGAGCCCAGGGTTCCCTGCGGGGTCCTCGGGAGCAGCACTGACAGTCTCCCGCGACAGCTCCAGAAGAGCTGGGCCGCAGCCCCACACCCTGCGAGCTGCTTCGGGACAGCCGGAGCTCGCAGAGGGAGCCGGGAAGACAGGAGTTTACTCCTGAGTCCCAGGTCAAGGGGCCGCCGGCAGGTGTGGGAGGACCCCGTCCCGGGCTGCAGGAGGCCGCGTCACATGGCGGAGAGACAGAGGCCGGCACTGTCGTCGTCCCCTCTTCTGAGGATGCTGGCGCCGTCCCGGGGTCCGCGGACACGGCATCACCCCTGTCACCTCTAGAGCCCGTAGCTCCTCACCCCCGCTGGGGGCTCGGGCCTCCGCCTGGGAGTTCTGGGGAGATACAGGTGTCCGGGCCTGCAGGCGCCTTGCCTGTCTCCGCTCCTGCCCTCTCCTCCGGCCCCGGTCTCCCCCGCCTTCCCCCGTCAGCACTCTGGGTGTCACAAGACCCCAGAGCCACACTTCTTGGCCAGGGTGATGACGGAAGAATCTCTCTCCTCCTCTTCCTCCAGGAACTCCCCCGATGAATGCGGCGTGGCCAAAGGCGGGAAGATGGTGGGCAGCCCGGACGCGGTGGGCATGAGCTACGGCAGCTACCTGGAGGAGAAGCACATGCCGCCACCCAACATGACCACCAGCGAGCGCAGGGTGATCGTGCCTGCAGGTCAGAAGCCCCGGCGTCCCCACAGGCGGCTGGTGAGGCTGGTGAGGCTGGCGAGGCTGGCGAGGCTGGCGAGGCTGGCTCCTCACACCCGTGGCCCGGCCCCGCTCAGGTGTCCCCGCTGGTGCCTGGGGGCAGAAACCAGAGGGATTTTCTCCTTGTAGGGCGACACGGTTGGGTTCACTGGTTTTTCCAAAAAAGGGATGATAAGAGCAGATGCGCACACAAGTGCCTGTGTGTTTGCGATTTTCGGAACATGCTCCTTGGCGGGAGGAGACGGAGGCACCATGACGCGGGCCCCCGCCCCTGAGGAGTGGCGTCCGCACCTAAGCCAGAGCAGGGAGGAGGCGGGCGGGGGGAGGCTGGGGTCTGGACACTGGCCGGACACGAGGGAGGAAGTGCAGGCCCGACAGAAGCCCGCAGCCCATGCCCCCTCTGCCTTCCGCCTGGCACCACAGGTCTGCTCATGCCCCTCTTGCTCCCGGTAGATCACGGCGTAGGGGCTGATGCCCCCTCGAGCTTGTATTTTCATCATCCTCACGCGTGGGCGTCATTGATGCCCAGTGTTCTGCGGGGCGGCTTGAGTTGCTCTGCATGTATTCAGACAAGAGGAGAGACTGACATTCACTGAGGCCGAGGGCCAATGCGGCCAGGTCGGAGGGAGAGTGTTTCTTGCACGTAGGAGGAGCTCAGCAAAGCGCGGTGGCTGCACGGGCCGGTGCTGGTACCGTGGGGCCGTGGTGCGAGGTTGTCTCTGCCGGAGGAGCCAAGTCCTCTTCCTGCTCTTCCCACCTCTGGTTGCTTCATGCCAAGGCTGGCAGTTATTCGGTTAACAGGCTGATTTTGCAAGTTGTGAGTCTTGCAGTTATTGGTCAAGCTTCAGATCTGTGTGTTCACACACACACACACACACACACACACACACACACACACACACGGCCTTGTTGCATAATGTGGGCAGTCTCCAACATCACGTGGAGGCAGGACCAAGCCCATGCCCCTCAGGTGTGGGGTCCTCCACATCCCCAGTTCTCCAGACCTGGCTCTGACCCACTTTGTGTAGTCCCTGCTCCTTCGACACATGGCTTGGCGCCCTCAGTGGGAATGGCAGGGATAGCCCAAGAAAACCCCACTGAGCCACTGACAGTTCCCGGACACCGACAGCAGCCCAGGGCTCCACTCTGGCATTCTTGTCCTAGACATGAAAATGGTCAAGATACACAGTTGGGAATTGGTTTATGAACTGAGTGGGTGAGTGGGACAAGACAGAGGTTTGTGGGGCCCAGACTTGGAACTCAGGTCTGAGAAGGGTCCTTCTTGGGGCTGAGACTGACCCTTTGCTTAACTCAAAAGCCGTGAAGAAAACCATAAACTTTTCCTTGTGAATCATCATATTTTACCTGATATATTTATACCGCCTCCTGTTGCAGAATTTAAGAAAGTTACATAAATATTACACAAAGGCCCAAAGTAGAAACAGCTTTAAAATAAATTAGTAAAAAACATGAACTGAAGTAGGAACGTACCAGAGAAGGAAACCAGGAGGGAGGCATTCATCACGTAGATCTTAAAGCTCACAGGATGCTGACCGAATGCAGCAGGACCTTGCTATGCTGTGGGATTTTGTCCCAGGAAGCCCGTTTAGAAGTGAAACTATTGTGTGCAGAAAATGTCCTTCCCGCCCCCCCCCCCCACACCGACTGCGCCTGCGCAGAGCAGCCTGTGTCGTCAGACGCGCTCAGAGCACCCGCCTGGCACAGTCAGGCAGAGTCATCTCAGCGCCAGCCTGATCTGTACCATGGGGCCCTCGACCCCACGGGATAGATCACGCAGTGATCACACAGGAAGGGGAAAGCGAGCGATGGTCGGGCCCCAGCCTGGGCCTAGCGAAGTCCCTCAGTGCTGCGTGTGGCACGGGGATGGAGCTCCATGGGGACAGATGGCATCAAGCCCAGCACCAGGTCTACTTTTCTGTGTCCTCCCAGTAGCTGAAGATGGCTCAGTGTGACCGAGGAGTCTCACTTCCGGGGTCTCCAGCTCGGCCTCCCCAGGGCTGTGGACTCAGGTCACAGTCTGGGGAGAAAGGACCGGTGTGCCCTAATAAATACCATGTGTGTTGCGATGTCTTGTGGACATCTGCCATCAAACACGGGGTCCTCTGCGTGCTGGGAGAGCCTCGGTGCCAGCCAGCCACTCAGCCCTGGTGCCGCCTTTGCGGTCTTAGCACTGCCCATGGGTTGTGCCAACCGGGCCGGGCAGCAAAAGGGAAGCCAGCCTCTGTCCACTATTCTTAAAAGTTGCAAAATGCTGAACAATTGCAATAGGACCTCTGGTTTTAGCTGCTCGCAGCATTTTGAAAGACTTTATTTCTATTCCTGTGTTTTACCCCCTAAAATAGGTGCTGCTTTTCAGCCATCTTTTTTTTTTTTTTTAACCTGTGCGTTTTTATTTTTAAAACAACCCATTTTGAGCACAAGCCGCTGAGACTCAGCAGTCTTAGTGAAGTGCAGCCATGTTCCTTCCGTCTTTCCAGAGCGCTGCGAGGTTCCAGCGCCGCAAATCGGACCTCTTAAGAGTCACAGTCCTCTCTTGTGAGCTCCAGAACAGGCAGGATGGAGACCTCGCCAATGCATCCTACTCCTCCCTTCTGCACTGCGCGATGCTTCTCTGTCAGCCCCCGCAGCCTCCACCCACCGCGTGACGGGTCAGGCCCGCCGTGTGACGGGAGCGAGTGACAGCGGGACAGCGTGTGGCGACAGCTCAGATAAATACCCAGGACGTTGGGAATGGAGATTAGCATACGAAGAGGGGTCCAGGAAAGCTTCGTTGGTGCCCAGCACGGCCTGCCCCGAAGAGCCGCCGCCGCCCGCTGACCTGGGCACACTGCCCTGC
>PVIC010001333.1:71397-93818 GCA_004025085.1 Thryonomys swinderianus | reverse complement strand
TCAGAACTGAGAAGGACCTGAACGTATAGACTAATACAGTTCACCATGTTTTAGTAAGAATTAATAAAAATAGTTATAATCTAAATTTATCCTATATGATATTTTTAAATTTCATGAGTAAAGAAAAATTCTGCCAAACATTCAATAAGCGTGAAAATTTTTCCTGCAAAGAAAGAGTCAAGTTAGCCTTAGCTCTCAAGATGAAGACTATGAGTCAACAGAATTTTAGTTGACTATTAGTCAACAGAATTTCAAATATTTGTGACTCAAAAATTCTAAACCATAATGCCTACAGGAATCAAGAAACATTTTCAGATTTGGAAAGACTTAGAAAATGCCATTCACACACAATACTAAAATTTTACTTGCAGGTGTTTTCTACCCAAGACAAACCAAAGCAAAAGCAAGAGAAGGAAATTCATGGGATAAGAGAAATCTTTTCAAACATTGAAATCAATTGTGTAGATTTAATTTTTAACCATTGAAAATTTATCAACTAGAATGTAATTGTAATAAATAATTCTTGAGAGAAAATAAGTACTAGGTGAGTATAAAGTTGGTTTAAAATCCAGAACTACTTTTTAAAAATAGAAATTGGAGGAAAAGCATAGAGAAGAATAGTAATTTTTAACCTCAAGAGGAGTTAATCAGTACTGTTTCACTTTCCTGGTGATAATGGTGTTTAGACTCATTATGTTTTTTTAAACTGGGTACTTGTAAGTAGAATTTGAAGTAGAATTGTACTTTCCAAAATGCATAGACATGATGAATGAACATTTAAGTCAATAAAAGTGTTTTGTAGAAGTGTAGAAAAATAAAATACAGTCCATGTTGCAGAAGGCAGAGTCCAAAGGAAATATCAAGACACTATACAGAATTGAAAGTATAAAACACGACAAAATTAAAACCCACATTCACTTGTGACTTTTTCACTTAGGACTTTAATCACTTAGGACTATAAATAACAATAGGTTAAAGTTGGATACTAAACAAGATTTACAAACCACACTGATTAAGGGTTCAGCAGGATGCTATGTATATAAGCAGACGTTAAGTAGGGTAATTCAAAAGGGTTGAGTGTCCAGCATTTTTTCCCTATATTTTAGAAGTTTTTCTTTTTCATATTTCCACGTCATGCCATTTCGTATATAAAGTTCCATAGCTTCCCTACTGTGGATTATGCTGTTTAAAATACAAGTAATCCCCTTGCCTTATTTATTTGTTCATTTATTTTGGCCTTGATTCTGTTCTGACACCTTCTGTTACTGCACACTGGCTCAGTCTGCTGCCTCACAGGGAAGCCAATTACTGGAGAGCTAAGGCTATGGCAGAGAAAGAACTTCATGAACATAAACTAGCTAATCAGGAGATGGCAGGTTCTTTCTAAGGGATCGTATCCCCAAAAGGCCAGTAGAGGGGTAGTGGTTATAAGAGTTGCTTGATCACAGATGGTGAGCAACATTTCACAGGTAGAACTTTGTGGGAAACAGATGCATGTCTGGCCCTAATCCCTAGTTTCCAGATGCTTTTCAGTACTGCAGATCTCAACGACAAAGGCCATTATTTTCTGGGCTACTCTTGTCACTGATTAGCTTGATTGCTGCCATTCCTGATCTATTATGTAATGATCAAGCTAGAGGGGATGCCACCCCTATGCCCTCTTACTGATCACAAGTGCATAGTAATCAAAGAAAACTTGGGCTGGAGATTTAGCTCAGTGGTTCCAGCGCCAGCCTCTCAAGGGCAAGGCCCTGAGTTCGATCCTGGTAACCACATACAATGCTGGGCGTGGTGACTCACGCCCACCAGCCATCAGTACCACACACCACAGTGCCAGGCGTGGTGGCTCAGGCCTGTCATCCCAGCACTCGGGAGGCAGAGACAGGAGGATTGCTGAGTTTGAGGCTTGCCTGGGCACCATAGTGAGCTCAGGGCCAGCCTGAACTACAAAGTCAGACCCTGTCTCAAAAAAAAAAAAAAAAAGAAAACTCATTACCTGATTTCTGTAAGACAGAAGTGAAGCTGAATAGAGCTGGGCTTGAGAGCTGGCCTTACTGCAGAGTTGCTGTTCCCTTCCGTCCCTCCCACATGCATTTGTTCCGTGTTTACTGTACACTACACACTGCATTTGTTCTGGATATAAAGTTATAAGTGAATGCTTTCATGAAATTTAAAACCCAATAGGAAATTAAACTGGTGATTCCTTCCCAGGCATGGTGGCACATGCCTGTAATCCCAGCTACTGGGAGAGGAGCATCACAAGTTTGAGACTAGCATGAGCAGTTTCACACTTAGCAAGACATGTTCTTGAAACAAAAAGAGTGTCAGTGTGTAGCTCTCTTTAAAGGCCCTAGGTTCAGTTCCCAGTACCTCAAAAAAAAATTGTGGCTTCTGTTTTCACTATATACCATCTATGTTTTACATAAGACATTTTTCTAAATGAATAATGGTAAGTTGATTTTGACATTTAAAATACCCATTACCATTTCTTTCATTAAATGCTTGGTTTAGGATAAAATATTGCATCTTCCTTTGGAACAAATACATAGGAATGATGAAAGATGCTATTTTATTTAAAATTGCCAAATATTAGCATAGAAATGCAAGCCCTCATCCATTAATTGAATTAGCTTTAGGAAAAAATATTCGTACTGGGGATTTAGCTCAAGTGGTCCCACGCCAACTTTGGGTGCACAAGGGCCCGAGTTCAATCCCCGGTACTGAAAAAAAAAACAAAAAAAAGGTAAGGTGAGCAGTGTGTGTTTCAATCCTCATTCTCTCTATGCACTCTTACCCTCTGTTCTAGGGTACCTGATTATCCCTTACCTCACCAGGTAGTCATCTTCTGTGGCATCAGTCCTGATTTGTCAACTTCATTGAAATAAGAAACAAGTAGATTAGTAAAGCATGCTCTGGGTGTGTCTGAGTGGGGCATGTGGGTGTGACCTTGGGCACTACATATTGTCCCTAGACTGTTCCTCTCTGGGTTTGTTCCTGCTGCTATGAACTAAGCAGCTTTGCTCTGCCATGCCACTTCCACCACGATGTTCCTGCTGTGGAGCTAGCTGACTATGAGCCAAATTACAGCTCTCTGCCTTTAAGTTATGGTGTTGGTATAGTGTCCCAAAGACAGGAAACCTAATATACCACCCCCTGGCTGTACTGTGGCTCCTCAGATCCATCCAGGATCATGGATACAGAGGTAATTCTTGTTTGTGCAATGAAGTTGTTCTCAACATGAATATCACTAGTGAACTTTGTTAAATACAAATTTTTAGGCCATGCTCCTACTGAATCAAAATCTCAGACTGGGACTCCACAGTTTTTGTTTAATAAGTTCTCCAAATAACCATGTTACAGTCAGGTTTGAGAACCAATGTTTGCCTGGTTATCAAGCCTGGCCATACATTGGAATTACCTGGTGACCTTGGGAAACTACTGATGTCTTCACTTTACTCCTAAAGATGTTTGGTGTAACTGTCCTCAGAGGTAGCCTGAATATGAGAAAACTTCAAAATTGTGCAGACAAGTGTGAGTACTGCCAGTCTAGATCATTCCAGACCATCATTCCCTTTCGTTTCTGATGGGTGTTTACATATACAGTGTCCTACTTCTATGAATAAATCTGTACTATAAAACATCCAGTCCAGTAATGATCTCATGCCGAGAAGGTGAGCTCAGCTCACACCTGGGCTTGTGAACCATGTAGCTGAGTACTGTTCCACGTGTGGCTCTTACCTTCTGTGCAATGGTCACCATGTTATTTTGTTTTCTTAAAACTCAACATTCTCATCTACAAAGTAATAATCAAAGTATTTTTTGCACACTTCTACGTGCCAGTCATTCTTAAATACCTCTTATATACAATAACTGATTTTATTGTTTATAGTACAGAAAATTCCTGACTCATCATGTCTGGCTGACAAACTGTATTTATGCAACCATTATCCTTTTCAGATTTAGTATTGTATAAATTGCATCAGCTATTCCATACTTCATTATACAATAAGGTCTTTGTTTGATGGTTTTTTCCAACTATAAGCAAAAAAAAATGTGAATATTCTGAGCACATTTAAAGTAGGGCAGGCTAAATTGTGATATTTGGTAGAGTAAGTGTAGTAAATGCATTTTTAACTTATGATATTTCCAGCTTATGATGGTATTATGTGGATGTGATCCAGCATAAGCTGAGGAGTATGTGTAGTCTTATGAGATAAGTACACTAGTTGTCCTCTATTAAAAATGAAAAAGCTGGAAGCACAGCCAAGTGCTGGAACATGGCAGGATCAGGTGTCAGGTGTAGGTAGTGTGTCTACAGCCCTTGTGCCTGCCCACCATTCCATGGCATGTCCAAATGATACAATGGGTCCTCATCAGGTGCTTTTGAACCATATTTGTGAAAATTCCTAATAGTAGCTTCATATCTGTGCCTTTTTTGCTCTTTATTTCCTCCTGTGAATTATGTCTTAGTCCATTCTTAGGAAGCCCCTCTGTTACACTTCACGGTCATGTGGAGATTTCAGGTGTTACAGATACAAACTATAAGCAGGGTCTTGGGGCCACAAGGAACGTTGATGCCCATCAGAAATTAGTGACTTGTTACACTGAATCAACATGAGCTGGCCTTGTTAATCATCATAAACTCTGTGAGCATATTTCCTTTGACCATATATTTGGATGGCCCAACATTTCAACATCTTCAGTTAACAATTTTTGCCTGAAGATACTAGCATTTTATTAGTATTTGCTGCTTGAATATGTAACACCTGGCTTCTCTCGCAAGATGTTGCCATAATAGGATATGGCCTGCCCTAAGGAGCAACATTTTCAGTTCATTTGATTCCTAGATAGCAGAAGCTGTTCTCAGTAAGGATGGTGCCATAAACTTGCAGTGCTTGTTCTTTTTTGGAAAAAAAAAAAAGATACCCAACCCATTAGTAAGGAAGCTGTTGTGCTTTTACCCAGCTTTGTCTTGTCAGGGGGAATAAATCTAATGAACTCTCATTAAAGGTTATTTCTGAATCTTGAACTTCATTGGAGCTACTTCTTGTATTCCTCGTGAGACTATTTTAGAGGATATTATCAGTTGTCTGACCTCTAGCAGGGGCTTCTTTCTGCTGTGAAGAGATTATCTTACAAATCCCGGAAGCTTGATATGCAATACCTGAGTATTGGCTCTACCTTTTCTACCTGAAACTTGTGCACATAGAAGATCTGGAAATGAGAGAAATTTTTGGATAAATGTAATAGAGTGAGTGGGGAGAATAAGAGAAACGGGACAAACATGTCAGAGGAGATGACAGTGATTCCAAGGGAGTGTTAGGAGTGGGAGAAGCAGAAGAGCACAGTGAAAAAACATGACAAAAATATTACTAATTTCAGAAACTGAAGAAGATGAAGTAAGATTTAAGAATAAGAAGACTTTTTAGAGAGAAAGGGGGAAAGTGAAAAATCAGGAGTCTTTTTGGATTAGTAAGTGAACCCAAAATGTCACTCAACACACAATAAATACAGAAGTAAGTGACAGAAGCAAGAGGACAGCAACGCTGAGCTGTCTCCAAGAACATGGGTCCCAGGAACGAGCTCTGAAGTTGATTTGAGTGAAGCAAAGACTAAAGAAAGAATATGCTGAAAGAGGGGGCTGTCCAGAAATTACACATAGACATAGAATCATCAGCAGAAACCATTCAGATCTTACCGCAGAGGATACCAGAGGGCAAAGGGCAGTGGGGAAATCATATTGGTTATGTTTTTCAGTGGGGAGCCCTCTGGGGCTCCTAATCCTTAGGCCCCTGGTTTTAGTCTGCCTCAACCCTTTCTCTCATAAACTACTGTCCCTTTGGAAAACCTGAAACTTCGGAGCAAGTAGTTTCTGAATATCCAGCTTTCTGAAAGGGAAACTGTGTAGGCCTTTGCCTCTCCAAAACCTCGGCCCCTTCTCATCCTTCTCAACCTCTGGAAAAACTATTATCCCCACGGGCCAAGCTGTTTTCTCCTCTCCATAAGTGTGGTTCCTACTGTCCATAATTGCAACCATGCCAGCATGGTTTATAGCTGGCCCCAACCTCCTCTACAAAAAAACTACCACAAAAGTGCTTATTTCTTTTCTCTCTTCCACCTCCCATTTCCCTTCCTGGGTAAGAAGAACCTTCAATCTTACATGGCAGGGTCACTTTTTCTTCACTTCCATTCTCCTAAACCAACAGCAATAAGATAAATATTGAGATCTTGTTAGACTTTTAGGAGTTCCACACACTTAAACATTTGAATTTTAAAATAATTCTTATTGTTCTGTTTTGGTAGTTGCCAAAAAATTCTCCAAAGGGTTTGGCTCAAAAGATGACCTACATGAAGGAAATCCATTAGACCCACTGATACAATGATCATGGCCCTTCTGGCATTTATAGTTTTTATTGTAAATTAATAAGTTGGCATTTTGATTTTATGAGATAGATAACGCGAAGCTGTCCCAGAGATCTGACCTCACTTATATGCTGACAGACTGGTTTTAAGCTGAGCTTGCAAAGCTGAAAAGTAGAGTTGGCACCAGATTAAAATCACCAAGATGATTGCCTCTTTAGAAGGCATCCTGGTAGCCAGCCAGCCTCATCTTTTGGTAGCACTTGCTCTCCTCAAGAGCAGACATATTCATCAGTTATATGTGCAACTTCCCACTCGTTCATTCACTCATGTGAGAATTTACTGCTTCATTCTTGAAAAAATAAAGTAAGATTTGCTTAATGCTAGGATACACAAAAGTAACTCTCTTTCTTATCTATATTATAAGATTCTTTATATTATAAGATTCTGTGGCCTGTATGTGGTTCTAAATAGAAGAAGAATGAATCAAATACTGTATTTTGTTCATGTGATATAGAAGAAACACTTCTAGACTGGTGAAACAAAGGCCTCCACAATTGCTTCTCCACAAAAGCAATGAAAAAATGTCAAATGTTGAAAATTAACAAAAGGCTTAGAGAAGCCCAAGGGGCATTTGTTCAAGAAAAAACGCTATTAATAGAACTATGGTGGCATTTTCACTTCTCTTATTCTCTTTTCTTTCACCCCAGCTCCATAGTAGCCTTAAACACTAGCAGACTCACAATCGCAGTAATTGTGAAACACAATAGCATAGCAGCCAGTGGAGTAAACACAACAGGTTTGAAACTTTTCCAAAAGTCCCATCCTCAGAGCACTGTCATTATTTGACACATTTCACAATGTCTTTGAAAATTTCATTCTTAGGGCATTGTCATTATTTGACTGGACTTGGTACTCATTCTGAAGGAAAAAGCACTGTAGCCGGTGAGTCTGTTGAAAACAATCACTGGCAATTGTTTAATAACAAAATTGTCTGAGACTGCAGTAACAATACAGATTAACAAAAGCCTGGCTAAAAACTCAGCACAAAACATGAGCAGCAAGATGTTCATGGGGATTTCTGAAAAGCTCTTGTAGATTTATAGAGGTCTGAAAAGTCATGTACACATGCAAGCCTCTGGTCATGCCAATGAAATATCAGGAAATATCCTAACTTCTTACCTCAGGCTCACCAGTCTCTGCATGAGAAGGAAGTGCATGGACTAATGCAGAGTTGAAAGCTGCTGGAGCCCTGCATGTGCTGGAACATACTCACGCGGCCTTTTGGCAGAAGATGGGAGACTGTCGGTTCAAGCCGTTTAAGACCGTGGCATGAGCTGGGAATGTAGCTCTGCAGTTCTAGTAGAATGTAGCTCTAATTAGTAGCTGAGGTGTTCTGGGCCCTAGGTTCAGTACTCAGAACTGCTTAAAAACGAAGAAAAGGTCCTTTGAATTGCAAAGATGATTTTCTTTTTTAAAATTGATTTTATTGGTACATTCTATATACACATCATGATCACAGTTGACAGTGAGAATTTGCACCAGTACACGACACAATTTAATTCTCATATTCCCCTCCCCCATAATCCTCCTGCCCTTTATATATACATTTTGCTTCCTTTTTTAACATCACATTTTTCTTTCACTTCTCTACTTACCCCACCCCCTTTTTCCTTTAAATATTTTCTATTTCACAATATCTATCATACATTTTAGAACTCATTTACAGCAAAGATGATTTTCTTAATTAAACAAAGAAATAAATACTTAGAGCAAAAACAGGATAATATCTCTAATCAATAGCTGGTTATTAAATTAACTGAATAGATATTTCTGTGGCCGTATATAACCTAGACTATAGATTTTTCAGGAAAGTCACTGAACAAACAACAGCAAAGTAAACAAGAGTAATAACAAAAACAACAAAGAAAAACTGGGTGAGAATAGAGAGATTTCCAAAATTTCTTTTTAAAAAAATCCCACAGCCGGGTGTGGTGGCTCACACCTGTAATCCTAGCACTCGGGAGGCAGAGACAGGAGGATTGCTGAGTTCGAGGCTTGCCTGGGCTACATAGTGAGCTCAGAGCCAGCCTGAACTACAAAGCGAGACCCTGTCTCAAAAAAAAAAAAATCCCACAAAGAAGTAAGTAAATATGGACACATACAGAGAAAAAAATGTAGTAAATGGAAACTATCCCTGAGAAAATAATCAAGATGTTAAAATTACCAGGTAAAGACTTTAAATTAACTATTGAAATATGTTTTAAAAACTAAAGGAAACCATGTCAAAGGAAAATAGAGAAGTGATTTCTTCCCAAACAGATCAGTATGTAAGTAGATCCTAAAAAGCTGAATAAAAATTCTGAAACTGAAAAGTACACATACAGAGAAAAAAAAATGTAGTAAATGGAAACTATCCCTGAGAAAATAATCAAGATGTTAAAATTACTAGGTACCAATATATGCATAATAGCAATGCCAGAATAGAAGGAATGAGAGAAGTCTGAATGTCAGAATGAGAATAAAGAGGAGAAAGAGGGAGAAAAAGCTGTTGAAACACTGTCCCCATATTTCCCACATTTGAAGAGAAACATCGATTAAAACATCTAACAAGCTCAGATAGTATATATTTGGAAATCTAAAGCTAAAGATATTGTGGTGAAACTATTGTGAAGCAAGGAGACAGCCTTAAAAGCAGAAAAAGAAGTCAATTCATCATATAGGAGATCCTTAAAAAGATACACAGCTGATTTCCCATCAGAAACTGTTAAGACTAGAAGGCAATATTGAAAATTTTAAAAGAAAAGAATGTCACACCAGTCTTCTTTTTAGTTTAGTTTTATCTTTATTGGTACATTGTATCTACACATCATGATCACACTCAATATTGAGAATTTGTACCAGTATATGACACAATTGAATTCTCATTTCTTCCCATTCCCCAATCTTTTTAAAACTCTGTCGAAAAGGAGAAAAGAAGTGGACACTTCTCAACTGAACTATATGGGGCCAATATCATCCTTATACAAAATCAAAGACTTTAAAAGGAAGGAAGATGGTAGACCAATATCCTTTATAAATGTAGACTCAATGTCCTAGTAGACTGAATCCTTGATTTTGCATATAAAATGAGTCATAAACCATAAACAAATCAGATTTGTTCCAAGAATATAAAATTTGCTTGACATTGGAAATCAATGTAATATATCACAATAATATTATAAATGACAAAAGCCACATCAGCATTTCAGTAGGAGGAACTTGATAACATATACTTCCTTTCCACAATAAAACAGCCACACATACACATACACTCAACAAACTAGAAACATAAGGAAATTTCTCCAGCCTCACAAAAGATATCTATGAGAAATTTACAACTAGAATCATCCTTAATAATGGAAAATTTAATACTCAGCATCGGGAACACAGCAAAAAGTTTCATGCTGGTTACTGTTGTTCATCACTGTACGAAAGACTCTAGCTGTGTAATTAAGCAAGACAAAGAAGTAAAAGCTGTCTAAGAAGTTAAATTATTGCAGATAAAGTGATTTTGTACACAGAAAATCATAAGGAAGCTCACCAAAAACCTAAACAATAAAAAAACCATCAGAGCTAATAAATTAGTTTAACAATATTGCAGAATACAAATCCATATACAATATTAAATTGTATTTCTGTGGACTAGTAATGAATTGCATGATAATAAATAAAGAAAATAAATCTATAGTCACATCAAAAATGTATAAAATACTTAGAAATAAATTCAGCAAAAAAACTCCAAGATCTACACACTAAAAAAATACAAAATTATGTTGCAAGAACTCACAGGACATATTAAAATGATAGTTACCCTCAGATTTGCCTACAGATTCACTGTGACCCCTGTAAAAAGTTCTTTTTTTGTTTGTTTGCAGAAATTGGCAACTTGATTCTAAAATTTCTATGGAAATGTAAAAGACTCAAAATATCCCCCAAAAGTCTTGGAAAAGTACAGAATTGGAGAACCCACACTTCAAGGTGTTCAAGGCACTGCGATTATGCATAAGAATTGATATATCAATCAGGAATAAGACTGAAAGTTCAGAAATATAGTTATGTATGCTTGGTCAGTTGATTTTTAAGAAGGCTGCTACTACCATTCAGTAAGGGAAAGAGTAATCTTTTTATCAAATGGTAATGAAAATGAATATTAACATAAAAATAAAATTGGTACATGCACCATACACGATATATAAAATTTCACCATCAATCCTATACCTAAGTGTTAGAATTAATTAAAGCTATCCGAATATATGATAGTATTTCTGACCTTAGGTAACGTTTTTCAGTATGACACCAAACACCCAATATCAAAATAGAGAAGTTGGATTCATTAAAATTAAAGTTTTGCATAAAAGGACATCAACAAAAATGGAAAAAAAGTTATATTGAAAATAGCATGCATCTTTTAAGTATCTAACATCCAGGATATATAAAAGACACTTAAAAATTAGCAATGAAAAGACAAGCATCCCGATTTAATAAGCAAAACCTAGTTAAAAATATAAAAAATCTGAGTAGACATTTCTCTAAGGAAGATATAAATGATCAATAAACAATGAAAGATATTTAACATAACAGGTCATGAGTGAAATGGAAGTCCAAATCACAATGATGTATAACTTCATGCTCACTAGGTTACCTATAATGAAAGAGGCAGATAAAGCTGGATATGGTGGTTTATGCTTGTAATAGCAGCACTCTAGGAGATTGAAGTAGGAGGAGTGCAAGTGTGAGCCTAGCCTCAGTAATTTAGCAAGACCTATCTCAAAATAAAATAAGGCTGGGATGTAGCTCAGTTGGAATGCTGTAGGTTCAATCTCCATTATACAAAAACAAAAAAGGCAGATAATAATAAGTATTGTCAAGGATGTAGAGTATCCAGGATCCTCATATGCTGGGTGGTACTAGATAATGAAACAAGTTTGTAAAATAGCCTGACCATTCCCCAAACAACTAAACATAAAGTTACCATATGACTTAACAATTCCAGCCCTAGCTATGTACCAAATATGTTAAAGTACATGTCTACCCAAAACTTATACGTGAAAGTTTCATAATGAAAAAGTGAAAAATAATATCCAATTGGTGAATATATAAATAAAATGTCGTATTTGTGGTATAGTATCCAGCAATAGCAAGCACTGAAGTATTTATATATACTACAATATGGATGATGTTGAAAACACAGTGATGTTGAAAAGACAGTTTCAACTGATGTTGAAAACACAGCCATAAAGAGTGATAAATTAGAGACATTTATAACTAAATTGATGCACATGGAGACCATACACAGAAGTGAAATAAATAGGACAAACGATTTATCATTTCTCTAGTATGAGAAACTGAAAGTGCAAATGAGACCCAAAGTGTATAATAGGTATTGTGAAATAGGAAGAAAACATTTAAAGGAGAAGGGGAGCTGCAGGAAGCAGGGAAAAGCAAAGAAGGGGAAGAAAATTTTGAAGGTAAAATGGAAACAAAGCTTATGTCTATGGGTGGAGGGGCTGGAGGGAGGCAGGGGAACCTGAAAAACTAAGAATCAAGATATATGATGTACAGCTACAAATTCTCAATGATGAATGTGAAAATAATGTGTACTTAAAATGTACCAAGAAAGTCAATTTTAAATATTAAAAACAATAAAATATTAATATACTGGTTCTCGACTTTAGTGTACATCAAGTCAATTGAGGAAACTTATTAAAATGCATATTCTGATAAACTCTGAGATTCAGTGTTCTCATAAGGTCAGAGGTAACAATGTCCATGCTTGATCATTGAATTAATTGACCTGAAAACAAGCTTAGAAAGATAGTTCCAGAAATATTATCTATTAATGAGCCTAGTAATACAATCTAGGTCACTGTAATTTCATTTTTTACACCTTTTTATGCTTTATGATTCTTCGAACTTTTAAAAATAATTAGAAATAAATATTTATCCCAAAAGAAAGACAGAAAAATTGTTACATATTATATCATTTTAGACTAGTTTAATTTTATAGCCTACATTTTCACTAAAAGAATTAACATAAAGAAATTATGGATGAAAATCTAAATACATTAACATTATTCCTGATTTCATACTTCCTTTTTAAGCATTCTAGATAGAACTATGAAGCAATTGAGATTAGTTACAATTACTAGTCATCATTTTGTAAAGATCAACACTGCCCCATGATTTATTCTTGCTCATGAGCTATATAACATCTATATGCTTCGCTGCTAGAAAGAGAGAGGGTTCTAAAGATCTGTTGTTCTATCTGGATCATAGTTTGTGTATGTTGTTTGTGCAATTTCTCTCTTTTTTGTCACTTCGTGGTGAAACTAGGACAGAGGAGAGGAGAGATGGAAAACTGTCCCAGTAAAAGCAGTAGGTCGAATTTTAATGCTTCATAGTTTACAAAGTGTCTCTGTATGTACTGCCTCATTGAATTCTCACACCCACCTTGAGTTTATTATCCCATTTTGCCGAAAAATGAAACAGAGAAAAAGTAACTTCCTGCTATTCCTTAGCTGTGAAAAAGGAGTCAAGCTCCAGTCTTCCTGCCTTTTTCATATTGTCGTCTACTGAGCTAACTCAGCAGTTGCTGTAGGCCATTCCTCACTTTTCCTTTTCTGTCTTCATTCACAAACTTCTCCTGTTGCTTTCTTGACACCCAACTGACCTGGGTTTTCCCATTGAACCTATCTGTCCTACATAATAGCACAATTTATATCACATCCTTTTAGTATGACCTGTTTGCCTGTTTTTCTCTCTCTGTGACCATAGCTTATCAAGAGTAGGAATTAGGCCTTTTCAGTTTTGATATCCCCATAGTCTACCATAGTAGTGTCTAATTCCTAATAAGTCCTTTATGGTGAATTTCCTTTCTGATGACAACCAACATTTATATGGTCACAGTTGGAGTACAAACACTGATTTCCAGAAGCTTCTATGTGCTGCTGAAAATGGTGGGAAAATGGAGGATGATGTCATGTCCTGTGGGATTTTCCAGGGAGTGGAGACTTTCTAAAGCTGGCCTAGATGCTGATGCTGCTAATATTCTCTTTCTTCTTTTGACATCCTTAATACTCAAGTGAGCAAGGCCATGGTGTACCTTCATGGTGTGAGAATATTTAGTCACCCATTGTTTGAAAGTATGGTGAATATTGGTGTTCTCTGCATCTTGAATTTCACTGGGTAATTGAAGATATGGATTTATAATTTATTATTGGTCTAATGACTTTTTCCACATTTTCCTTTGAATTGAATCATATGAGTGAGGTTAAATTGCCTGGAAATACACTGTGTTCATTGGTTCTTAAGGTGATTATATTGCTCTGGAATAATTCCAAGGGGTCAGGCTGAGAGAATTAACTCAAGATTCTATGAAAAATTGGAACTGGACCAACATGAATTTTACCAATTTGTATCTTTTCGCTGCCACCAGAGTTGAGTTATTATAGTTCAAAGATATACATTCTCTTCTGTGATAAGAGGTATAAGAAGTGCTAGAACCTAACTCTAGGTGTAGAAAAGAGAGAATAAATTGTATTTAAGGAAAACAAAGATATCCAGTGACAGATTTCTTCTTTAGAAATTCATTTTGGGAAAGAGGATCCCTAGAAAATATCAGTCAAGACAAACTTGGTTTATTCTAAAAACAACCAAGAAGTAGACTTCTTCATTCTCTGTTTTTGTTATTGATGTTTAAGTGGCTCAGCTGTAGACTTATTAAAGAAAAAGACAGGAAATTAAAGAGTCCAGTGAAAAGAAAAATAAATAATATAAATTAGTAAGGGAACAATGGAATTAATTTCTGAGGAAAAATTTAAGTAGCGAAGAATGCCTTGCTTTGCTTAGTAGGAACTCAGAGGAGTCATAATAATAGTTTACAAATATTTAAAAGATGTAAGACTGAAAAGGAAAAGAAATTATTCAGCATGATTCCACATGGGTATAATCAAAAGTAATGTTATAAATTCAAAAAGGTTTTCAGATAAAAAGCTTCCAACTACTGAGTGCTTTTGATGACTATTTACTCCCACTGGAAATACTGCAGATTTTTAAACAGTGAGACTTCCAACCAAATAAAACACAAAAAGCCCCTCTTTGTTGATACTTGTTAGTCTCATTATCAGTCCACTAACATCCTGAAATCCAGATTCCAAGCAGGTGGAAGAAATCCCATCATGTAACTAAATATATATGAAAGTTTAAATTAGGCAACTGTATCTGCCTTATTTGCCAATGGCTTTTGTCAGTAATTAGTTATGCTTTACTAATTCTGTCTTTGTCTAGCTTAGTAAGAAAAGGAAAGAGATGATTAAAGAGTAAGCCTGCAAGGTCTGGGTCTGGTGGCACTGAGAATCTAACACGTTTTGTTGAGCGCAGGATTCCTCTCTCTCTTTCTCATTAGGAAACATAATTTTTACCATGAAAGTATCATTCCAGAGCTATGGCTGGAGAGGGGGTTGGCACACTGCAGCTACCAACCAAATCTGTTCTGCCACATGTTTGTTTGGTAGCTTATTAGCTAAGAATGCTTATGTGGCTGAAAAATCAAAACAACATTTTGTGTCATGTGATAATTACATGAGATTCTAATTTCGGTATCCAAAAATTAAATTTTATTGGAACATAGCCTTGCTTATTTGTTTATGTACTATTTATGTCACAACAGCATAACTGAGGAGTTATGGTGGGAATGGAGTTTAATGCAAGCCTTAAGTATTTGTTTTCCAGCACTTTGCAGAAAAACGTTTGCTACTCCTTGCCTTCCATATAGACATAATGGAGTTCTACCCATCTATCCAAGAATGCTATCTTGTATGTGGGCCAAAAAGATAAGTCTCTAAACAGTTTTTCTGAGCTCACTTAGTAAATAATTCTCTGCCTTTCCTACATTTTATGGTAGGTATTGATAAAATAGCCACATTCAAATAGTTGGAATGAAATGTTGTTCATGTTAAAAATATAACTACATTTAACTAGATGTCTTTGCAATTAAGCTTTTAACTAAATGAAGCAAAGGTTTTTTGAATTAAAGATCAATAATTATTTGATTATAGATTATAGGCTCCATTTTTACTTAAGTACCATTGTTTGAAAAATGCATGCTATATTTCAGAGAGGGTACTTTGTGAGGTAAAATCTGGCTTCAGAACCAAGGATAGTGATGCTTTACTATAGTGAGTAGCATTAAATCAGAATAGACATCTTTCCACCCAGAAAAAAATCCAGATTGAGCCATTAAAGTGTAAGACAAACTGCACCAGTTCAAAACACAGTTCTGTTTCTTTGGTCTGCTGCATCTGGTCCAGGAAGGAGGGTTCTTGGAAGGTGAGTTCCCTGATCCTGACTTGAAAAGCTGTTAAAAGCGGTGCCTTTGTTGCTGGTAACTAGCCTTGAGCCTAGGCAGGCATCATCAAGCCATTTTATAGTACAGCCTATGTAACCTTATGGAGATCATGCATGCCATGATTCCACAGTTTATTATCCATATACATCAGGCAAAAGTAAAAAGTTCTGTAGAATTACCTAGGTGCAAGAGTTAAAAATTAGGTTGTTCACAAATTTATCTTTTCATCCTTCTGTTGTTGATACATGGCAATTAACTGATCAGGCCCATAAAATCTATTTAACAAGTTGTTATATCTACTTTACTTGGCTTTTAGGAGAAGGTAATGAGGGGTGTGTGTGTGTGTGTGTGTGTGTGTGTGTGTGTGTGTATGATTTGTTTCTGATAAATCCAGAAATGTAGTTTTCCAAACATACCAGGGGTTGAAGGAAGAACATAGGAATAGGAAAAAATAGGAATCAAGATATATCATTTGTACAGGGATAAATTCCCAATGATGAATGTGATAGTAAGTTGTACCTGAACTGTATCTATAAACTCAATTTTAAAATCACTGATTTTATCTTTGAGATATTATATTTTACTTGAGGTAAAAATTATGACAGAATTTGTCAGTCTGTTATACTTGTGATTAGACTTTTCAGCCTAACAAAATAGCTTACCACAGAATTATACCATGAAATGAAAAATGACATTTGAGATATTTTCTCCTAATTAATATTTTATTGCATAAAACTATTATTTCTCCTCTGTGCACTTTTATTCATTAATAATGTAGAACTTACTGGAAAAATGTTATTCATTGCTGACTTTACTTATACTGTAATACTTAATGTATCAGATGACTGGCAAAGTACAAATAAAAGCCAGGTATTTGCTGAGATAATAATAGATAACATTTACTGGGGAATTATTAGGTACCTGGCATTTTCTTAATTGTTTTACATAAATCTTCTGTTTTCATATTGTCAACAATATTATGAAATAGGTGCTCTGATTATGTTTACTTATTAATTAATAAAGAAAGAAATGTTACCTGACATCAAATAGTCATAGTGAATGGAGGATTCAAAATCAGACATTTTAGCATCAAAGTCGATGATTTTAACCACTGCCTCTGAGTCATTATTTTCCCGGTAACCTCTTAGTTATAAAGTTTATTCTTAGGTCTTGAAGGCAAAACAGAGCATTTAAAGCATGAATATGTTGGAGATGATTTGGAAGTAGCAATTTCTTATGGTGCACACTGGATGGGGGCATTCTCACAATGGTATTGAGTGTAAGAGTCATTCCCTGAGGCAGAGACAGGAGGATTGCTGAGTTCGCGGCGGCTTGCCTGGGCATCATAGTGAGCTCAGGGCCAGCCTGAACTACAAAGCGAGACCCTGTCTCCAAAAAAAAAAAAAGAGCTATTCCTATCTCACAAACAGGAAATGAAAGCTTGAAGAGTTTAGCAAGTTTCCCTAAATTAAGTAACAAGTAAGGGCTAGAATCCAAATTCAGAAAAACTCATTTTTGAGTGTGCTTGACTAAGTCCCCTCTTTCTCTATCACTCTCTAGACAGCACCTCAGAACCTTTCAGAAGTGTGCTGCCAGGTCTCTGTTAGTCATTCCAATTTACACTTTCCATTAATAGCCCAGAACTTTCCATCTAAACCCTGCAGGCTGAGAGCACCCTGGTGAGGTGGAACCCAGATAAATGGAGGTGTCAATGTGCTTCAGGTATATTCCTAGTTGACAGGAGGAGACTGAATCTAAACATCATTGACTTGAACGGAAGGCATTTTTGTGGGCAGGCGACAGAGTTAGCGTTTGGCCTGTGGAAGGCAGGCTGCGCTGGAAATGCGAAGAGCACAGTCTTGGAGCTCATCCTAGCAGTGGTTGTCAAAGAAAACATCAACGAGATAACTGGTACGCATTTCCTATCTGCTTTGTATCTGAACATTCATATGCTTTCTGTGATTTGTTACTTGAAAATCACTTCAAAGTGATGCTGTTATGACTATCTCCATTTTGTTGATATATGAATTTTTATATATGCCAAAGAAAAGGAATAATATACATGGTATTGTTATGTAGTCAGCATTCAAACTGAAGTATTTGCACTCCATGGTGTATGGTCCTTCTCTTGAACAAAGTTCTTCCTTCTTACTGGAGGACGTGTGCAAATACGCACCAAGAAAACATGGGCGCCATTGCTGCTACACGACAGCCAACTCATGCCGCAAGTCGCGGATAACTTGGAAACGCAGTGGTGACAATATGCATTCACTGAGCTCTTCTTATGGCCAAAGGGAATAGCCTTAAACCAGTGGACTCAAAAACAAGAAACAGTTTACAATTTAGGAGACATTTCAGGGTCCCTGAGTAGTCCTTTATTTGGAAACTTACACTTCTTTGATCATGAGGCAGAGATACCTTAGACTCTGGAGTTCCAAGATGAGCAGGATTTCTACTTGATTTTTTATCAGCTGTTCGATCGTGGGCATCCCCCAGATGCCTGAGGCATAGTAACTCTGTCTGTAAAGTGGGGAATATAGTATTTACATCATAGCATTGGAGAGAGGATTCTGTGCTATCATATGTGACCGTATAGAACCCCCTACTGGATAAAGGTAGTACTCTTCCTTCCGCAAGGTTGCTCTAAACTAAATGCTAGTTCTGAAAGTTCAAGTAATTTTGTTAAGTTCTGTTGTTGATGAAGATTATAAAGCATAATTCCTGCCACTAAGCACTTTAAATTTGGAGGAGATAATTAAGAACAAAAATAGTTGTAATAGCAGATAGGGTGAGTTCTATAAGAAAGGCACAATAATGTATATGTTTTAGGTAGCAAGAGAAATTCAGGACAGAAGCACCTCCTTGGTGTCACTGTGGAGACGTAGAGGTTGGAGGGTTGGTTAAGATCTCCACATGTGTGGTGGTGCCAGCATCATCCGCAGAGAACAGCTAAGACTTTTGTGCCTCATTTCTCATTTGGTTAAAATAATTTCATTTAAAGTATGAGAATGTTTTTCAAGACAACCATCTAGAAAGTGTGAGTAAAAGCTGAACAACTGTTAAGTGGAATAGTATGGACTGAGCTTATATACAGTATTCTAAAACCAATAGTTGTTACTTTAACGTACTAGTTCTCATCCTTTTCGGCTTTCAGACTATAATCTGAATGCCTTTGGCTGATTTTTCTTTTGATTCTTTCTCTCAATTGGAGTGGATAAGGAAACTCAAAAATTGTGTCTCTTGAGCCGGAGATTTAACTCAGTGGTTCTAGCTCCTGCTTGGCAAGTGCAAGGTCCCTGGTTCGATCCCTGGTAACCACATACAACAATACCGTGTGTGGTGACTCACGCCCACCAGCAATCAGTACCACATACCACAGTGCTGGGCATGGTGGCCCACGCCTATAATCCCAGCAATCCGAAGGCAAAGGCAGGAGCATTGCTGAGTCCAAGGCTTGCCTGGGCTACATAGTGAGCTCAGGGCCAGCCTCAACTACAAAGCGAGACACTGCCTCAAAAAAAAATAAAAATTGCGTCTCTTACATAATTTGATTATCTGCTTGACTCAGCTAACCGATAGTATGTAAGTGGGCCTACTGTTAATCTGATTTCTTTTTCCAGCAGTTTGCAATGACTAATGTGATAATTCCAATCTCTAAGACTTCTATTCTGGCTTTAACAGTATTTTAAATCTATAATTTGACATATATTCTCTTTTGTATGTGCAAGCATGTGTGGGTAGGTGTGTACATGTGTGCGTGTATGTAGTGTTATGAATTGAGCCCAGGGCTTTTGCCCTGAGCTACATCCCCAGTCCTTTTTTATTTTCTGTTTTGAGGCAAACTCTCACTAATTTGCACAGGCTGGACCTCAACTTGTGATCCTCCTAGCTCAGCCCCAGAGGATTACAAGTGGGTACCACCATACCTGGCTCTAAGTATATTCTTTTTTATTTCTGTTATTGATAGATTTCTTTTGTTTTCATTTCAGCCATTAACAGAGGTAAATTTTTTAGCTTTCTAGAAACAGTAATAAAAACAATTTTCCCCCACACTCTATACAACTTTCTCATGTAAATTTGTAATTTTAAACATACCTGTGGCAATTTTCTCACCAGAATTTGGCTATCTTCAATAATTTGATACTCCTTTGTGGTTTTCAAAATATCAATAAATATGAGGTAATAGAATACAACGCTAGTAATCTATGGATTTATGTGAGTCAAGCTGATCATCTTTATAAGCCTTATCTCTGGAGATAAGCCCTTCAACCAAAGAGGAAGTTATCTGGCCAAACTCATCTTATTATCACAACTTCATAATGTTGGGTGGCAGGTAAAGTTGATCTCAGAAATGGCAGCTTGCTTACAGCATATCTAGCAATCCTGAACAAATAGTAGTGATGCTACAGAAGCTGGCAGGAGTCGGAAGCATGATCCTGATCACTGGCAGCAGTGCCCTGGTGCTGGAACAGACACCCAGTGGGGACACCCAGGAGGGAGGGGCAATGTAAGGAGAGTGAGGGAACTAGTGCTTACGTGGTCAGAGACACAGAAAAGTTGATTGTGCATGTGTCTGTCTGTCTGTCTTCCTGTCCATGTGTGCATGTGAAAGTTATTAACTCTTACAACCAGAAAAGTATAGTAAGTAAATTCTTGGTGTTGTTCAGAGAGGATTCCTTTCTATTAAAGAATAGACTTTTAGAAAACAATCCTCTAGGTTCTACGAGTTATTTAATTGATAATAATGATCAGTCATCTTTATGTTTGAATAGATTAAGATAATAAACATCTACAGCACTGCTGACTAACAGTTTGAAATCCTTTTTTCAGAATAATAGACAAATTTGACTGGATATGTCCTTTGCAGACTAACAACTGAAGGGTTTATTGTTCTAACCAACAAAATATGGTGGGAGGGAAAAGATAGTTTATATGGCTTTTGTGTAGTTTTAAAACTCAATAGGCTTAGCCCTTTAAAACGTTCAGACAGCTTTTCTTTAAAGGACTCTACCTGCTTTCCTCCTGAAATTGCTTTCTGTGCTAATCAGGTTTCCATCTCTATGACAAAATACTTGAGAATAACAATTTAAAGGACGAAAAATTTATTTTGGCTAATAGTTTCAGAGATATCACAGCCCACAGCTTCCAGCTCCCTTACTATCAGCCTACAGGGAGGTGAAGCATCATGGGCAAAGAGAAGTCCCAGAGCAGAGTTGCTCACCTCAAGTTTGGCAGGAAGTGGAGAGGGCAAGAGAGCCCGAGAAGAAGAGGCTAGGGACAAAGTGCCACCCCACATATGTGCACCCATGGCACACGCTCTATAGGCCTGCTTCCTAATAACCTGTCCAGGTATGGAGGCATCACCGGCCTGTTCCTGAAGTCAGCACCATCATGGTCCAAGGACTTCTCAAAGCCTGGCCTTTGGGAACATTTTTTTATCGAACTGTAACAATCACCCATCACAGAACTAATTAAGCTGAGAAGTAGAAGATTGAGAACCATGGAGAAGGCCGCCGGAAGTCACCCCCAGACAGCAAAATAGCTTCTTTCAACTCTTTTAACAGTTGTGAGTGTTACAATTCCACGCGGAAGACTATCATCATATCAGCAGGACACACAATACACATGAAAAGGAACTCAAACAAGGGAAGTACTGAAGCTAAGCCAAGGAAGTATTCCTTTTAGAAACTAAAATATTGAAGTTTTATTTTTTTTAAGAAACAAAGCATACCTGGGCCAGCAATTTAGCTCAGTGGCACTGTGCCTGCATCATATGTGAGGGTTCCCAGTTCAGAAGAAAACAACACATTCATTTAAATTGGTGGTGATCTGTAGAATTGGTTTTGCTAACTCCAGAAAACACAAACATAAAAGGAGAACTTAACAGTTTTTCTAAATCTGTTTCAGATGTGAATAAAGTTCTCCATGCAAATATTTCTGACTGTGTACTCTCTATAACCAAGTTCAAAAAGAGCAGAATAAGGAGAATGTTGGCATAAAATTTAGATGTAAAGACAAATAGCTGTCTGATTTTACTGTGATTCTCCTTTCTCTGAAATGCCAGCAAAGTCACTGATCTGAAACTCAGAAGGATCTCCCCTTAATACTAACAAGATTTATGATTTAACAGGTGTTCATCATAATTTAAAGCATTGTATTATACCCCTTATGTATACTGTACTATTCATTTAATCGTCACTGCAATCCCTTCAGGCAAAGCGGCCAAGGAAAAGACCTTAGATAATGAGCTTGCCCACAGCTTCACAGGCAGTGAGTAGAGGAGGAACCCAAAGCCCCCACTCTTCACGAATCCCCTCCCATTCCCCTGTTACCTTGTGAAGATTGTCACATAAGGGAAATGGTTGTAATATTGTCACATGGGGGGGTGGAAACTGAAATTTTTCATTAACATTAAAAATAAGCCTATATGGGGCCAGAGGATTAGCTCAGTGGTTCCGGCGCCTGCCTTGCAAACGCAAGGACCTGAGTTCAATCCCCGGTAACCACATATAATGCTGGGCGTGGTGGCTCACGCCTGTAATCCCAGCACTCGGGAGGCAGAGACAGGAGGATTGCTGAGTTCGCGGCGGCTTGCCTGGGCACCATAGTGAGCTCAGGGCCAGCCTGAACTACAAAGTGAGACCCTGTCTCCAAAAAGCAAAAAAAAAAAAAA